>PVIY010016825.1:0-18666 GCA_004026745.1 Myrmecophaga tridactyla | reverse complement strand
CACTCCCCTGCCCCCACTTCTCCCCATCCCCACTAGATTGTTGCGAAGCAAATACAAGATGTTGTATCTTTCCATCTTAAATAAATATCTCTAGAAGACAAAGACTTTTAAAAATACAATCACCCCGTTTGCCCCTATGAAGCTCATTCCCGCAAAGGAGAAGCCAAGCATATTGATAAGTATGTCTAACAGTCACCCCAGAGAACCTCCCCTGCCGCCCAGACGTGGGCCCTCTCCCCAAGCCAACTTGGCAGGTGAACTCACTGCACTCCCTCTCGAATGCTACACGACTCTCGACTCTCCGGGATGCAAACCTCCCCGGCAACATGGGACAGGACTCCTGGGGATAAGCCAGGACCCGGCATTATGGGAATGAGAAAGCCCCCTGGACCAAAAGCGAGAAGAGAGACAGAATAAAGTCTTAGTGGCTGAGAGATTTCAAACAGAGCCAAGAGGCCATCCTGGAGGCTACCCTCATACATAATATAGCTATCCCTTTTTGGTTTATGGTGTATTAGAGTGGCTGGAAGGAAGTATCTGGAACTGTTGAGCTGTATTCCTGTAGCCCTGATTTTTAAAAATTTATTAGTTAAAAAATAAGAAACAAAATAAAACATACAAAATCAGTAATTCACAATAAAAACGCCCTATTTTTAACATGAAGAAACTGAAACAGGAAAGATAAGTCACATGCCCAAGGGCACACAGCCAAGTGGCAAAGTGGGTCTCATTCCCTGGACATCTGACTCTAGTGTCTCTGCTGTTAGGTCCCTGCGCTGTGCTGCCCCTTCTCCTGTTAAGTACTTTTTGAAAGTAAAGAGGAAGGGGAGAAGAGAGAGGAAAGGTGTCTGAGAGACAAAGGGGCTCCTCGTCTCCATCCATAGAAATGCAAAGTTGGAGATTGTGATGGTTAAATTTATGTGGCACCTTGGCAGGATTACGGTGCCCAGTCAAGCAAGCACTGGCCTGACTGTTACTGTGATATTTCATGGATTTAAATCATCAGTATGTTGATGGCATCTATGGCTGATTATGTACACAATCAACTGAGGAGACTGCCTTCACCAGTGAGAGAAGAGTCATCCAATCAGTTGAAGGCCTTAAAAGGAGAACTGATGATTTCAGCAGTCAGAAGGAAGAATTTCAATCTCTACTTCAGCCAGGCAGCTTCTCTGGGGTAATTCATGAAAAACCTTCATGGGAGTTTCCAGCTTTGTGGCTTGTCCTATGGAATTTGGACTTGCCCATCCCCACAGTTACCTGAGCCAAATCCTATTAAAAATTTTTGACATAATATGTTGGTTCTGTTTTCCTGGAGAATCCTAATACAGAGAACAAGAATGAAGAATCACACTTCACCAAAAAAAGATATATGAATGGCCAATAAGCACATGAAAAGGTGGTCAATATCATTAGTTATCAGGAACATGAAAATCAAAACCAGAATAATAAAAGAAAGGCTGACAATACATAATGTTGGCAATGATGTGGAGAAACCAGAACCCGCATACACTGCTGATGGGAATGTAAAATGTAAAATGGTACAGCTACTTTGGAAAACAGTGTGGCAGCTTCTTAAAATAGTAAATGTGACTTAGCACATAACCCAGCAATTCTTTTCCCAGGTATCAACCCCTGAGAAACAAAAGCATATGTTCATGGAAAGACTTGTGAATGGACATAACAGCATTATTCATAACAGCTAAACTATAGAAACTATCCCAAAGTCAATCAACTGAATGAGAAAACAAAATGTGGTGTGTAAATACAAAGGAATACTACTCAACAATAAAAGGGAATGAACATGCAACATCATGGATCGATCTTGAAAATTCACCTAATGATGGAAGGTAAGTGAAAGAAATTTGATAGAAAAGCCTACATATTGTTTAATGCCATTAATATGAAATTTCTAGAAAAGCAAAACTATAGAGACACACAGCAGATCAGTGGTTGCCTGGGGCTGAGAGTGGAGCAGGAATTGACTGTGAAGGGGCACGTGGGACCTTTTTGGGTTGATGGACATGATCATGGAGATGTTTGCACAATTGAACAAATTTATTTTTAAAAAATCACCAAACCAACATAAAAGGAAAAGAATTTAAAAAAGAAGAAAAAAATCACCAAACTGTATTTACAATGGCAGAATTTTATAGTTAGTAAATTAATACCTCAATAAAGCTGTTAGTAAATAAACCAGAAAAACTGTTACAAGGTAAAAAGAAAAACAAAACAAAAAACAGTGTTCTGAAATCTGAGTGGCTTTCTGGCCTTCAGACCAAGTCTAAATGCCACAGTGTGGCCTAGAAGGCCTGTAAGATGGACCCAGCTGCCTCTTCAAGTTCACTTCTCTCCAGCCACTCCCTGCTCACCAGGTAGGGCGGGCACTCCCAGATGAGGTGGGGTCCAGCCTGCACGACCCTTATCCTCTAACACTCTTTACTCTTTATTGTCATATCTTACTGTCTCCACTGTTGGACTGTAAGTGCTGGAGGGCAAGGATTGAGCTCTCCTTGTCCACCATTGGGACCCAGCATCTTAACACAGGTGCCCAGAACACAGGAAATGTCAGTAAATTCTCACTGAGTGAAAGAATGAGATTGGGGTTACCTTGAGTCCAATGTAAGGAATTGAGCTGACTGTGGGGCATGTCTGTAGAAACAGAAGGCTGGAAGAGACTGGGTTTCTGAGGGTCTTTGCTCAGTTCCAGGGAGGGGAGACCCTTTGGAATTCCTATTTTTGGAATCTGAGTTTGACAGGGGTGCAAGGGTGGACCTCTAGCCTTGAGCGCAGGAATACAGCTTTATCTGGAGGAGCTTCAATTCCTCTTCCTCAGGCAACATTCTTCCTAGCTTTTTAACAGAGCTCCCTACTGTTTTTACCCCTGCCCTTCTGCAGGACCTCTAGTGGTGTCAGTGTCCTGAAATAACTGGTTGCCATTTAGCTGGTTCATCCTGCCCTCCTACAGAGTCTAGGCTGGGAATGTAACACAGGGCAGGTGTCCCCAGCCATCGTGCCCTGATTTCTCCCTATTCCCAAGCCCAGCCCTCTTCCCCCTAGATAGCAGAATCTCTCCATTTTGCCTGTACAAAAAATGGTAAGATCTTTGCCGATTCTACTTGGGGTCTTTCTCTGAAATTTCCACCCTCCTTTCCTGGAAATGGGCTTTCCCTCTAGATTTTGGGCAGGAATGGAACACATAGCAGTAGGAGCAGAGCCCAGGTGATGTATCTCAGCACAGTGGAGAGGGAGGTGAAAGTCTGTGGCAGTGAGAGAAAGCTAGATAGAACTAATTTGAACCCCTAGGGCTAGAGAATCCAGTTCATTTACAAACTAAAGCCAATCCTCATTCACAGGGAAGTGACTTCAAAACAACTTTGGTAACCTCACCTGGATATTGGCACCTTTCCCCTCCCAGCTATCTTTGGCTTCAGGCCACTCCCTTGCTTTCTCTGAACCTTCCTGTTTTTGTCCATAATACAGGGAAGAATAGGGATTCAACAAAAAATAACAAGAGTACCCATGTGAAGAGCACTAAATTTGGAGTCATAACTTCAGGTGCTTATGTTGGCTCTGCTAAGTTGCTGCAAGTCAGAGGTCACTTGCTCTCTGGAGTTCAGCCTCCTCCTTATCCTTTCAATGGGGGTATTGAAATCAGTAAGGTCTAAGGCCCTTCAAGTGCTAAAATTATGATTCTCTAAGAAGTGAAAGTATTGGGGGCAACAGAAGAGCTGCAGAAGGGTATGGTCGTGAATAGGGACAAGAGTATAATGACACTTGTCCTTTTTGAGAATGGACTCTAAATTCTCAGGCAGACTTTGATTTTCCCTCACCCTCAGTTGCTCTAGCTAAGGCTTGAGAGCCCCCCCCCCCCACAAGAAGCCCTTGTTCTTCATACTGCCTCAAACTCACCCAGCCACAGACCAGCCCCAACGCTCATTTAAGCCCTGAGGTGTTTGACAGCAACCTTTCTCCTAGCCCTACTCTGTTCTGTTCCTGCCAGCCTAGTCCCTACAGACTCTCAGGCCTCAGTTACCAGCCCTGAGCCCCCCTGGCTAACCCAGAGTAGGAATTTCTCCTAAACTGCAAATCCTGCATAACTAACTCTTCTAAATTCTGATTAAAAATCAAATTTGAATGAAGAATGAAACTACTTTTGTTTACACACTTCTGAACCAGTTGGAACCTAAACACCACCTCTGCATCAGACCATTCTATAATGGGTATTCATGATTAACTTTGAACTGTTAAAAATAGTTAAATGATGCTTTCAAGTATGCATGTATGCAGAAAACGTATTTTAAGCATTTATTTATTCATTCATTTTTTTGGTGCATGATCTGGGAATCAAACCCAGGTCTCCTGCATGGAAGGTGAGCATTCTACCACTGAACAACCTGGGCACCCTCAAGCATTTATGTTTTACAAATTATGAAACATGGCAAATAAGTTTACAGAAACAAGCTTCTAAGAGGTATATAAATGTAATTTTTTTTTAGAAAAGCAGAACAAGTAAAACAAATAGTAGTTTGCCCTCTCCAATTCTATGTTAAAGGCAAAGAAAGCTGTCCTAGGCACCTATTAATGCTTGTTAGAAATCCACCCCCACCCCACCCCCCGACCCTACAAGTTTCTCTACAGCTACTACCCTTAACTCTAGCACCACCTCGTGGCCACCCCTAGAAGATGAAGGTTGGTAGTGGAGGGATCACCATCTGAGACTCACCTGAGCCCTTGCTAAGTACCAGGCACTACTATGCACTTCATGTGCTTTATTGCGTTTAACCCTTACCACAATTCTTATGAACTAAGCATTACAGGGAAGGAAATTGCAGCTCAGAAAAGTTAAGCAATTTGCCATGTCTCACTGATTTTATATATCCAGGATTTAATTCCAGACTTCAGATTTGGTCACCATCATGCCATCCTGACAGCTTTACAACTGGAAAAGCTCTTCAGATTCGTGGCTTTTCTTATGCTGCTAGGGAAACTGAAGGATAGGAAGGGATAAAGTGACAGCCCCAGCTGATGGCAGAACCAGAACCAGCTATTCTTAAAACCCCTTGTCCTGGGTTCCTCAAGCAATTTCAGGGAAGGATTCCTGGAGATTACCGTAACTGAGAGTCCACCTAGACAGAGTTTAGAGTCGATTTTCAGAGAACAGTGGAGTACAACACCTTATTTCACATGTACTCCTTGGCTGGATAGTTCCTATGTCCCTTGGGGGCGCATTTCCCATCAGGATGGGAATTGGCAGATGGGAGTCCCAGCCGGCACTCACTTGATTTGGCAGCAAGGGGGAAGCTGGCATGACACTTTGGCGCTCAGCCCCAAATCCCCTGTGCCTGTCTGGGAGCGTTCATGGCATGGGAACCAGGGCCAGAGAACAAAAGATGGCAAGTGCTGCAAGCCCAGACAGGCAAGTACTGGAGCCCATGCATTTGGCACCACTGTCCTACTTTCCAACTTCTGACTTAAAGAACAGCACCTAGGATGCATGAGAAGAAAAATTATAACTTCTCCATACACAGGCACGTCTACCCTCCCCAGGAGGTAAATCAGGTTTCAATGGGGCCATCATGTAGAGCAGATGAGAAAATGTATAGGAACATGCTCAAAAAGCAGCAAAGTGACTCAAGTACCATTACTGGCCAATTTGTCAAAATCGAGTTTTCTCAAATCTGGAGAAATGTGCACTTAATAGGTTTCCTAACCTATCAAATAGAAGGAGCTCTAAATGCCCTAATATTTGGGGAAAGTAAATCATTGACCTAAGGGTGGGGCTATTATTCCCCTCCCCAGTACAAGGTATATAGGATCAGGGAGGGTGGGAGGTCAGGGGCCTAGGCAGAAATTAAACCTAGGCCCCTGATCTGGACCAGCCTATTACAGGATTTGAAAGCAACCAGATGTAGAGGTAATAAATTTTGGAATTAGGCCTCAAATAAAATTTTGGTTTGGCATTATTAAGTTACTACTTCACTTTCTTTTAATCTTAAATTTCAGAACATGTAAAATGGGGTACACCATCTACTTCCAGGGGTTGCTGGGTTGTTGAGAATGACACGGGATGACATACTTGAAATGCCTTTAAAAAAAAAAGTGAATTTCCCTTTGGAATGCATGTGGAATGTGGAAGATACAATTTAGACTGGCCCCTGCAGCTCGAAAACTCCCTCACGTAACTTCACGTTCTTTGCTTCCTTTCATAGGCAAATGTAGTGAAAGCAAATCTAAGGCTGAAACATTATGAAACATACTATGATATATATGCCTCAAAGAGCTTACTGACATTGTCTCCACAGCTGAGACCTTTCCAGAAACAGTCCTAAAGAATCTCAAGCACACAAAGTATATTCTTAAATATGGTTTAATACTCTTCTCCATTTCTGTACATCACAACACCAAGATTTCGCTGTGTAGGATCTCTGCAGAGGCTATAGAGAATGCAAAGGCTACGTTTTCCACCCCTTCTTATTTATGTGTTTGTATGTGTAAGTGTAATACATATCAGTATATATTGATACACACATCAATATATAATGCAATATATATCACCGAAGAGAACACATTGATTTAAAGAAATACAAAAATTTGGCATCATTTCCAAACTTAAATAGTAAAAATAAAAACTACAAAAGGAGCTGCATACCCTAAATGTATCATGTGAAACAACAAGCATATTCAAAAATGTAAATTTACATCCAATTTCTCTGGTCTTGTCATATCACATTAGACCCATTTACAATGGCAAAACCCTAAGGTACTGCTGTGAAGAGAGCATGTTTGCTTGCTCTTGGGTTTTCTGCAAACAAACAGCAGAGCCCAAAGCAAAAGCCTTTTCCGGTGAAGCCTCCCACGTCGGTAAACACCAAAGAATTGACTCTTCTCACTGGGGTTGAGACATCAGGTTACACATCAACAGTCATTTGGACCTCAGAATACAGTGTGAGAACCAGAAGCTTTACATTTTAAGACATACTCCCTTCATTCAAGTGAAACAGGATTATTGGAACGATAGGCAGGTCTGTAACCTGGGAACAAGGAGCTGGTTCAGACCAATAAAGCTACAAGTGACTGAGTCAAAAGTCAGTGAAGAACAGCAGTCAGGCACTAAAGTGTTAAAAGTACCCAATTTGAAAACCAAATACACCCCACTACCCTACTCAGTGTGGGGGTGATACCAATTGACTTTTTAAACCCTTGGTCCTTCAAAGTCCATTTGGCATACTTTTCCATTGCTACCACTGGGCAAATCCTATACACTCTGAAAACTATCACCATCTCAGGCATGCCATGAACTTGCATATCATCTGAGTTCAAATTCAACTTACAGCCCAGCTGTGAAGCATAAGCTTCAGGTGTTCAGGCCCACTTTTAGATCCAACATGGTCAAGTCCTTGGTGCCAGAAGCTGTGTCCCATCCCTTCCCACCCCTGCCCTTCCCACCCCCACTCCCATAATTTCTCACGAGAGGTGCTTGTAAGTCCCGTATTTGAAACAGATGCTCCAACCCCACCAGGAGGTTAGCGGCTTATAATTACATGCACAGTAATACATGTCTTGTCTGTCTTTCCTGTGAAAAACCTTGCAGTTCATTTTTTAAGATCAGAACATTCACATAATCTCATGCCATCCAACACAAGGAAAACACGACCACCTCCCTTTTACCATGGATAGACCCAAGCAAAATAAAGTAAATTTTTCTTCAAAAAACTTTTTTTCACTTCCGCTTAAATTGTATGTTTTATTTCTCACAATCCCAGCAAAAGCACAGAACCCTATCATACCCATCCCAAACTGGTTTCTAGTAGGCTACGATTATCTACTTGTCAAATCAACTGATGCTGATGGCTCCCAACTGATGGGCACAAATGCGTCTGCAGAACAGATGGAAGAACAGTGCATTGGCCCAAATCTTCAAGAAGTCAGGTGACTTGCAAATGCAATCCGTATCCTTGAAACTGACAGTCTGGAGGGAGAGGTGGTGTGAGGGAGTTGACGTTGCCTCCTATTAGCTCACCCTTTCAACATTAAACAGAGACCAAGAGAGAATTGGTTCCAATATTTCACCACATATATTTCTTCTTATGCAGTCTAAACTGAGAATGCCATGTAAATGGGTCACTGCGAAATGCAGCAATTTAATTTTTCTCCAATCAAAATAAGAAACAAACCAGTATGATCTCACGTCTATTAATTTTTGAAGGTTTACAGCAGTTAAAGTATTTTTGCTTCTATGTATGAAGGTTAAAAAAATCATTTTTTTCCCCATAAAATACAAGAGCAACCAATTTTACCATCAAGTAAAAGTAAAAACTGGGATTCTTTTTTAAATTAGTCCCAAGTGGCATTTAGGAATTTAGTTGTAGGCTGCTGCGCTGACATCATGACAAACCAAAGTGTAGGGTTGGGTCTAGTTTTGTTTCGGTTTTCTTTTCACTATCCAATGCTCATGGATTAAGTTCTGGAAATGTTCCAATTGTAAGGCAGGGATCTTTTTGGATTCCACCACGGGTATGCTCCTTGGGTTGGATGCTGGAGGGTGAGGCACAGTTTGCCGGACCCAGGTCGACTACCTAGTAGTCATCAAGGTCAAAAAATTCATCGTCTCCTCCTTGGTATTCCATTCCCTGGAAATCTACTCGGTACCGCAAGATACCTGGGGAAACAAACCAAGCTGTAAGTCACCTGTGTGGAGTGGAGAGGATTCACTCTAAGGAAAAACCCAATTTCCTTGCAGAATAATGAGTGCAATGAGAGGATGACAAAAAATAGTCCAAATCAAGGAATCTGCAGTCACATGCTACTACAGCCTATTGCCTCAGTGGATGGTGAGTTATTTTAGGATACCCTTGGCCAAGGACCCTGGTTTTAAGTTCAGCTTTCTGATTTGCTACTTACCTCCAATTCCACCAAATCCTTTCACAAACTGGGATCCTTCTTGTGACTTATCTGTGACAATTTCCAATGTAGCTCCGAATTTTTTATAGTTGTTAGCGAACCATTCCAGTAGGGGCATGCTCTCAATCAGCTCATGTTCCTGTCCTGTCTATAGGTAACCACGAGATACAAAAACACTAGGATTAAGAGACAGCAAAACTTAACCCCCCTTTAAACGGCCTCTGCAGTCACTATTATCATTTTCCTTTTCCCACTGTGTGTGTATGTCTGAGGGTATAGATATGAAACTATGTCAATTTTGATTTCTGGTGATGTAACTGATAACACAAACATTTTGACTATTTCAAACAACACTGCCTTCCAGGCTCTGGCCTGAGTGGTGAGATGTCAACACACACTTAGTGGTTTTTCAACTTATCATTTCTGTTGTTCACTCTAGAAGCAGCACTCATTCAACAGTTCATAACAGAAATGCCAGAATTGCTTTTGGAGTAGCCTCATGAAGAACAAAGTCCTCCAGCATGGAATTTGAGGAAGCTATCACCTAAAGGGATCTTAACCGGGAAATCATGCTACAAGGACGCATTCAGACCAAATCTGAAAAAGGTGTTTCACAGGAATAGCTGATAGCTGAAGAAAGCAGTACAGGTTTCACAGCATAGGAGACAGACTATTCAACTAAATCTTTTTCTCTACTATTTCAAGGATGAGAGTATTTACCTGATTAATTACTTAAAAAAAAATAAAGGCTTGAAGTAACCATGAGCTGGCCCTTCTCTGGGTCGGACCCGTATTTGGAAAATAGGAGGTGGCCACTTCCCATAGTTCCCCCAAACAAGTATGAGGTTTGGTTTCCCATGGCTGCCAGTACTCTAACACATGGATTTATACTTTGTTGAATATATCACTGAACCAAGAAAACAATCACATACCTCTTTGTCTGTGAAATGAGATTTATCCTTCTCTTGTTCTGGAGTTAGATAGAGAATTTTCTCCTCTGTAGTATTAGAGGGAAAAAAAAATGTGTTAATCTGGCTCTCACACACTAACAGGTTAGTATGGCCCATAAGATGAAACTGGGGAAAGGGCTCCTGAACTCATTCTATAGACCTTCTTTCATAAAGATGTTAGTCTACCGAGTATCTGCCATATATGCTGTTCCTATCATAAGGAAATATCAAAGACATTCAAGATATAGTCCTGGTCCTCGGGAAATTTGACAATCTTATTACAAGATCAAGCAAGCAGCTAGAAGGAAAAGTATGAGAGGATCGTATGGTAGTCTGTGAGAGACCCTTGGATCTATCCTGTAACCACTTGTTGAAGAGTGCTTTGAAAACTATTGCTTTTTTATTTCTTTGCTTTGTATATATGTTATACTATACAATAAAAAAATTAAAAACAAAAAATAAACAAAACAAAACAAAAAAGTTCAAGCAGAAAAATCTATAGGAGTGGGGGACTTCGGATTGCTCCTGCAATCAGTCTCCCTCCCAAATCCTCATCCCAGGCTTTCTGAATACACAGGTCAACAAATAGCAACCCTACTTTCTAATTCTCATACCTTCTGTGCCTTGGCAATGAAGAACATATCTCATTATATCCAGATTTTCATAGACTATTAGGATCTCTACAGCTCCCATTTCCAAAGCCTTTAGTGTATCTTCAACTCCAAAACAGTACTTGCCCGTGTCCTGGCTGATTTCATCAAAATATCGTCCTGTAGGAAGAGGCCGATATGGACATATATTAGAGTTTCCCTTGTAGATATAGACTGTCTCACTCAAAATCAGAAAGAGGAAAAAATCTTAAAATTGGCTATGTGCCAAAGTCAGTGACAACCATACCACTAGTTGAGGCACACAAACTGACTCCTAAGAGGTAAGAATTGGTCCCAAATGTACTACCATTTGGAGTGGATATACTTAGTTAAATCAGAAACTAGAGTACACAATGGTCATATAAATCTTTAATTCAGGCCTATTTATCACTCTATTATAAAGGATAATTAGTATGGGAAATAAGATTGAGGTTTGGTTTCTATTGCTAGAGGGTAAAAATGGTAGAAATACATTTATTAAAAGAAGAGCTAAATTAAAAATAACAATTGCACAGGGGAAGATTTTAATAAATATATTATTATATTATTATAATAAATATATTAAATCTTCCTCTCTTTTACCTTTTCGGTGTTTTGTTTCATATACTCAATCATGAATATGTACATATATACACACAAAACATCTCATAGAATAGTAAGTTAGCTGCATTTCACTGATACCTATTAATTTCTTCTCTTGAATAAATTTCACGTTGGAGAGAACTTCAGTAGATAACTCAATAGCTTGGTTGAATCCATTTTCACCACCATAGGAGATATCAACTAATTTTAAAACTTTTGATTGCAACCTCTGAGACAAATTAAAAAAAAAAAGTATCAGTATCTTCAAAACACTTTTACCAAGACCCACTATCTCTTAATGGCATGCAAAAAGCGCAGCATCACGATGTGGGACCTCATGATCATTGAAGCTGGAGACTGTGGGATGGAGCCCAATTTACCCAAGAGCTTTCCGTGAATACTGCCAGTATAAACTTCCCCAAATGACTGTTTATAAAACATTTTATTAGACCTACTATTTAATACATTAGATACAAACATAAAAAAGTTTCTGGTGAGAGAAAGTAGCAATTAATGGCTCCTGCCAAATAAGGTACAAAAGAGCTTCTTTGGTGAGCTTTCTACTATAAGATTACCTCTTCCATATGAACCTCTGGAAATGAATCATAGGTAAGCCCATGTCTTAAACCACATGATTTTTCTATTAAATGTTTTAGGCTTAACCAATTCTGTCATATTGCTGAGAGGTTTACTGCTTATCTCCAGAAAATGATGAGACTTAGGAAAAAGAAAGGAAAAGCTAGTTTCTAAGATCAGGCTCCACTTTTAAGACAATTATGGTAACCCACTGAACCAAGGATCCTCACAGGGCACAGAAGGATCCCATCTAAAAATGGCTGATTTCAAAAGAGATGCAGCCCAGAAATGCATGGGGATTATCCCTAATAAAAATCTGGAAACCTGTCACCATTTAACCCAGAGCTAGAGTTTTAACAGAGAATATATTCTAAGTAAAAAAGATGTTGTGTGTTCCAGAAACCTACAACCTCCAGATGGGTTCCTGGACCAGGTAAGTCCTGAAATCTAGAGGGGCTAGCCTTTCCAAAACATCAGCTAGTGCCATCTCCCTACCCCATATTACTTACAGCCCTTCCAACATGAGAAAGTTAGAATGGCCATAGTCCAAATACCCCTAAAGAGTGGGAGAAAGATTAAATGATAATGGAGTTATACAGAGAATATAGGGTTTAACAAACAAGTATGACTGCTGAATCATTATACTGATATTTCTTTTAGTCTTCGGTATTCTTACAGCAGCTAGAAGTAAAAACCTAAAATTGTGGAACTGTAACCCATACTAAACTCTGAAATCTGTTCTACAACTCATTGTTGCAATGCACTTTGAAATTTATTGCTTTTTTGTATATATGTTACTTTTCACATAGAAGAAAAAAAAGTCAACTGTGATGATAAAAAATATTTAAATTCCTTCTAGCCTTCAAAGTTCTGGAGCAGCTAGAAGGAAAAACCTAAGATGATGGTATGGTAGGCCATGACAAACTCTGGGATCTATCCTGTAACTACTTGATGAAGAGTGCTTTGAAAACTATTGCTTTTTTCTTTCTTTGTTTTGTATATATGCTATATTATACAATAAGAAAAAGTTAAAATAAAGAAGAGAAAAGAAAAGATGTGTGTGTCTCAGTGCCTATACAGGAGTGGCCTATCCCACCTACAGACTCACATAACGGAACACATGCTTCTCACTTACCTGATCAAACATATCAGATTGACTTAGTTCAGTTTTAAAGTCAGCTGATCCAGCTAAAACAAGACCAGCCACATTCACTTTGTCCCCAGTAATAAACAGCTGCACAGCAGTCTCAGCTACTTTCCGAACGTAGTTATGTCGTTTTTCCATTCTTAAACGGGCAAAACGCAAGGCAGATTGACCTCCTCTACCTTTGACACAAAAATGTAGTGAGAGAGAAAAAGGGAATTATTAAGAAGTACAAGATGCCAATTAAAAAAGATAATCGATCATGTTCTTTCAAGAAAAGTCATTAATCCTAAATAAGTGCTTAGCATAAAGTGTTACTCATCCTCAGAGATAGCAACTCTGATGTCAAAGAAAAGCCTATGAGTTGAGTCATTCCATGATGCTTTTCTCCACATAATCTGGGTTTACTTTTCCCCCATCATACTATCTGTTTCAAACAAGTGAACTCATGTTCTCCTCCTATATTACCGTGTTTCTTTGGGAGATCCACAGTGAATTTGTGCAGGACTTCTCTTGTGTTTCCTTGGAGTGTGCCAAAAAGGGCACCACTACCATCTATTACAATGAAGCCAAACTTGCTATCATCTGAAAGTAGTGCTGTAAGAGCCTGAAAAATGAACACATGTACCACATAATTAGCCCCAAAGAACTGCTAAGATCAAGCAAAATCCAAAAGGATATATACAAGCCCTTTCACCTGCTCATCACAATATAAGTACTATAGCAAAACTATTTTATGAAATAATTTCTGGACTTCAGTTATAAATATGTAACTCTTATAGACAAATATGAATCTGATGTGGAAATAATCATCAAGCCCAGTTCCTATGTGAGACCTTACAACATACCTGACCAGGGCATATGAACACAGAAACCAATACAGAGTTGTAGGGTTCAACGTCTTAGTCTTTGATTTGACTTAGACTGATTATAGACTACAGAGCATAAACTTCAAATTAAGAATCTAACTTCCAAAAGGTGATTGATTCTCTGTACCACTAACCCCAGTATTAATAGACAGCATCTACCAGGGCAAATGAGATGATTTTGTACATCAACTCTGGAGTATATGTGTACAAAACCCAGAAATAGTCTATTACAAGGTCTTCTAGTTTTTAAATGTGTCTCTTAACTCCTGGGTCGTGAGCATTATGAATTGATGCTTGATATAAAATTCAACTTCAATTTTATTTTAAAGATATCATATCCTAGCTAATGTATCTGAGTTTTTTTAATGGGGAAAAACCTCCCCCATGATATTATAAAACAGTTCTGGGACTCACATAGATTAAGGGTTTCCATGATGGAATGTGAACACTATAGGTCTAACAGATCACTAATTGCTAGGTGGTGGCCCCTTTAGAACTAAGAAATCATTATCTGTTCCATTTTAACTAAGGAAGAAACAAGCAGTAAGCTAAGAATCAACTTTTACTCAAACTACACTTGATAATTAGCATGAAGACATGAATATTTTTAAGAGTTGAAAATATAAGCGTTATCATAATGATTTCTATTAGGTAGCGTGCTTATCAGGGAATAGATTTGTCCCTCATAAAAACATCTAATTGTCAGATTAAGTAGGACATAAACTCCATTGTATAACATGCTATAATCATTTCTAGATATGGTCATATCTGTTAAAGCTAAAATAAAGAAAACTAACAAGATTAAATAGTATCTTGGCAGAGTACTTAAGGTTCAGAATTACCAATGAAGGCTAACTTATTAAGTGAGCTGAAGCTAGACAAGGTAAGTACCAGGTAATGTTTAAGTCAACAAGATTCAAAATCTATTTTCATCAATCAAATATAGGTAGGAGCAAAAGAGTGGCCAACATGCTCCTCAATGAAGCATCTGACAAAAGCAGGCTGTGGTAGCTAAGAGAAAAATGACTCTCGACCTTCTATGCAGTCAACCAAGATACAACTAAAGCTGGACTTCCTGACAGTAAAGCAAAAATCATTCATTATAAACCATGTTGACAAATGTCAGTTCTAATTCCACTGTAGAGGTTTTTCCCTAGGATGATGAAAGGCAAGAGACTGAACTTGGGGCTAGCTGTGAATTCTAATTGTTCTACCACTGACTGATTTAGGTCATTATAATGAGGTTTCTCTTCCACCATTAAAGTTCATCTTATGGCTGCCCTATAGCTCAAAAGCTTGATTAAAAACAAAAACAAAAAATACAAAAATATATAATAATAAAAAAAAACCTCATAATAAACTCATTATAGTCCTGCTACTAAAGATTAATAGATACAAGTTCTTTCCCTTTTTGAAAATAGCTATAATGTGCTGGGTAGTACACTGAAAGTAAAGAAGGGACTAGAAACCTGGCTCTCTCAAAACTGGTTAGGGTGAATGTCTCAGCACAAAACATTCAGATTACATTCTTTCACTGAACTTCTTTTTGTCTCAAAGTGAGTGGGGGGAGGGGGATAAAACAGGTACCTTATAAAGCCAATATATTACAAGCTTTTCTTAAGCACTTAACTATTATAGTGTCTGGGGATTACTGGTTGAAACTATGCATAAAAATTATTTAGTGTGCATTCTTGCCTACCATGGGGGAGACCATGGATTCGATTCCTGGCCCATGCACCCAAAACAAACAAATAAAAAAATGTTGTGAACAAAATTCCCTATGCTATACATATCACATATCTGCCTCTGTAAGTGTATGTACAGATAAAGAAATACATATATGTAGAGAGACACATAAAAAATGAACTAGGAGTCCAGAAATAAATCCTCACAGTTACCATCAATTGATTTTTTACAAGGGTGGCAAGACAATTTAAGGGGGAAACAGTCTTTTCAACAAATGGTGCTGAGACAACTAGATACCCACGTGAAAAAAAAATGAAGTTGGACTCCTTCACACCACATACAAAAATCAATTAAAAAATGGATCATAGGGTGC
The DNA here is from genome assembly GCA_004026745.1 of Myrmecophaga tridactyla. Taxonomy (NCBI): domain Eukaryota; kingdom Metazoa; phylum Chordata; class Mammalia; order Pilosa; family Myrmecophagidae; genus Myrmecophaga; species Myrmecophaga tridactyla. The sequence goes on along the minus strand of PVIY010016825.1, from coordinate 2,932 downwards.
ATGGGTGCTGCAGTGGTAGGATGTTCACCTGTCATGAGGGAGATGTGGGTTTGATTCCCAGTCCATGCACCCACCCAAACAAAAACAAAAATAGCCTAAAAATGGATTATAAAGCTAATGTTAAGAGCTAAAACTATAAAATTCTTAGAAGAAATTATAGTTGTGATCTTGGATTAGGCAAACCGTCTTACATCTGATACCAAAAGCACAGATGACAAAAGAAGAAATAAGTCGGATTTTATCAAAATTAAAAATTTTTGTGCTTCAAAGAACCCTGTCAAGAAAGTGAAACAAACAGAAAAACCCAATTCACAGAATGGGAGAAAATATTTGCAAATCAAAAGTCTAATAAGGGACATGTTGTATTGAGAATATATGAGGAACTCTTACAACTTAATTAAAAAAAAAAAAGGCCCAATTTAATAATGAACAAAGGATCTGAATAGACATTTCCCCAAAGAAAGACAAACGGACAATAAGCGTATAAAAAAATGCTCAACAACAACAAATGCTCAACAGTCATCAAGAAAATGCAAATCAAAACCAAAATAAGATACTATTTTGTATTCAACAGAGTGGATATAATAAAAAAGATAAAAACAAGCATTGGCGAAGATGTAAACAAACAGGAACCCTCAGTCATCATCGGTGGGAATGAACGTAAAATCATACAACTGCTTTGGAAAATAGTCTAGTAGTTTCTCAAAAGGTGAAAACATGTACACACAAAACATGAATGCTTATAGATGCCTTATTCTTACCAGCCCCAAAGTGGAAACAACTCAAATGTCCACCAACTGATGAATGGATAAATAAAATGTGGCAAATCCATGCAATGGAATATTATTTGGTAATTAAACAGAACGAAGCACAGATACATGCTGCAAAACAGATGAACTTTGAAAAACATTATGCTAAGTAAAAGAAATCAGTCACAAAAGGTCACATACTGTATGGCTCAATTTACATGAAATGTCCAGAATAGGCAAATCTATGAAGACAGAAAGTAGATTAATGGTTGTCAGAGGCTGGGAGCAGGGGGAAATGGGGAGTGACTGTTAATGGATGCAAGACGTCTTTTTGGGGTGCTGAAAATGTTCTGCCCTTAAACTTCTTACCTCCGTATGGAATTTGTTGTCACACAAATACAATGACGTATTAATTGGTTTGAAAGGCTCAAAGTCAATGTTGACTTTCTTCTCCTTTCCTTCTTCTGTTACAATTGTTCCACAGTAAACAACCAGACCATTTGGAGGTACTGCAAAGAATATAAACATTTCTCTACTTAAATCCACAGCTAATTTTCTCCAGATAATAGAAAAGTTTCCTCAGCCAACAGCCCATCCCTTTAGATCATAATTTTAATAAAGCAGAAGTATCCTCAAATCTTCTAGACAGGATCCTCTCCCTAATTTTAAAACTTCCTTAGTTGTCTGAGGTAGAATTTATCTCCTTAAGTACTCCCAACACTTCCAAAAAATAAACTAAAACAAAGCAAAAACACCAAGAACAAAGGGACATTGGTGATGACTTGCTGCAAGTAACCAAACACGATGGAAAGATCAAAGAGGAAAATATAACCAAGACAAAATAGAGCAAGAAAATGAATACGCTCCAGACTACCTTTGTTATAAAGTTTGAGTCTTTGTTGTACAGATGTAATGGCTCCCAGGACTGAAAGGCGGTTTACTCGTGACTTAATGTTAGATGCAGTTCCAAACTCATCTGCTAACATTTTTGCCACTCGTGAGATCTGGTCTTTGGGAGGAATGATCAACGAAATCATGCTTGTGCCATTGCTGTGGAAGAAAAAAAAAAAACAACTCATTAAATGGTCAAGTACCATATGAAGAGAAATTAAACTCATGCTTGTCATTAGTAAAGGGAACTACTAATGAGCTAGATGTCCCTCAGAGGACAGAAATAAGATCACTCTCAAAGTGACCAGGAAGGCAGGGACTATACCAGTTTTGTTCTCCAAAATAGACCCAGAGCTAGGCAGTGTTTAGACTACAGTGCTCAATTATTTGAATGACTAGTAAGAGGGATTAGCCATGTAAAGAAGAAAGGACATGAAGGAAGGTGTGGGAAACACCTCATTCCCCCCAAGGATGAAGAGAGAAGCTGTGGTAAGAGGGTGCCAAAAGGTTGGAATTTGGCAGTGAATCCTGTTTCATGGTAGAGGATTGGAATCTGGCAGGCTATAAACACTTCAGTGGAGGATGTCTTGGCAGTATAAAGCAACAAGTCTTTTGAAAGTTCAGATGAAACAGCACTTAATTATCTTGTTTTCTCCTTTGCTTTAAATTCTAAGCTCAAAAATTTTACTAATTTAGCCTCTTAAGTACCTTGATAATGGGAAAGGAGAGCTTTGGAATGCACAAAACCATCCAGTTATGAAACCACATGCACATATCCATTCTACGTAAGTGGCAATACATTTTACGTTATCAATTGCTTTTGAGTTTGATTAAAAAGGGCACGGCACTGAGCCTGATGAATTCTGGATGCCCAGATTCAAGTTTCTAGAACTGGGACTGAAAACTATGTGACCAAACTCTGAACTCTGGGGCATACCACCATGGCCCGGGCAAATGGAGGTGGGGTAGGGAGGCTTTTGAACAGTTACCAGTCTCTTTCTCTCCAACCTCAATACTTACGAAAGCAATTTATCCTTTTACTGCCACATTTCCAAGATACTTATCAGCACCAAAAGTTAAGAACCACCTCATTTTATGTTAAAATACTGAGTGACGCTGCGTGTGAGAATGATAGAGGGAGGAGGGCAGGGGACATAAATGAAATCAGAATGATTTGATCAGTGGCTGGAAAAATATTTGCAAGCCCCCTTCAGGGAATGGTGAGAACGGGGAGAAATTCAACTTCCCCCAAGTTGAACTCTTGATATTCTCACAGGCAGTGCGGACAACCA
>PVIY010016824.1:0-50841 GCA_004026745.1 Myrmecophaga tridactyla | reverse complement strand
TGGCAAGGAGATGATCATTTCTGATGTTATTCGGGGTGATGACTTCTAATGCCCTCTCCACAAACACCCAAGATATTATGCATCTAACAAGAATGACAACCATATTTAAAACGTATTGTTGCTGCTGTTTTTTTTTTAATCAGGCTGTAATAATAAAGAATCATCATTGCTTGTGCTTGTAATTTAGAACACACTTTTTCACCCTTTCTAATTCCTGTGGGATGCACCTGTGGGATGGGCTGGGTTGGAGGCAGTCTTTTTCAGTTTCCAGTCTTGTCCAGGATTGCAAAGCTGTAGTGCTAATTATAGCATGGCATTGCAGACCTGGCCCTAGTCTTCACTTGTAATTTCATCTGTGGCTACTTCCCCCTTCTCCCTGCAGATCTCCCACCCACTTTCTTCTAAACTTTTAGGCCTGTCTTAGAATTGCCCATGTCTTCTCATGTCAGAGGGCTACAGATCGTGTTGTTTTATCTGCATAAACCATCTTTCTTTCCCTTTTATTTCTGTCGAAGTCTTATACTTCAAAGTCCAACCCAAATGTTCTCTTTCCTGTGAAGCCTATCTCAGCCTTCCACAGTAGAATTAATTGTTCCCTCATCTGTCCTCCTCTTGCCCTTATTTTTTATTATATCACTTTACCCAGGGTGGCCTGATTAGAGCTTGGTAATGTTTTCCACCAGACTGCGAGTTCTTAGGTGGTTGCATGCATCTATTCATGCCAGGCACTTTCTACTTGCTTTACCATTATTAACTCATTTAATCCTCATTAACAACACTATCAGGTTCTATTAGTCACCCCATTCTGTAGAAGAAACTGAGTTGTGGAGTGCTCAAGTATTTTGCCCAAGGTGACACAGCTGGCAAGTGGCACACCCAGAATTTGAACCTAGTTAGTCTGGTTCCAGCCTGTACTCTAAGCCACTAAACTACTATTTATTTGACTTATATTTGTGTCATGATCCCCCAGTGCTTGGCTTAGTGATTAGCACATGAGAGATCAATAATTGTACATTGAGTAGAAGTTGATCATCATTGCCAGGATGGGTGAGGAGGGAAGGAGGTGGCAGTGGCTATAAAAGGGTAGTCACAGTGATAGAACCATTCTGAATCTTGATGTCGTGGTAGTCACACAAATCTACACCTGTGGTAAACTTGTATAGAACTAAACACAGACATGCACAGATGAATGCATGCAGACCTGGTGAAATCTGAATAAGGTCACTAGATTGTATCAAGGTCAATTTCCTGGTTGTGATATTGTACTACTATTGTAGTTTTGCAAGATGTTACCCAGGGGAGACCGAGTGAAGGGTGCATGGGATGTCTCTATGTGAATCTACAATGATTTCAAAGTAAAAAGTTTAACAAAATAGTTCATCACCAATGTGTAATCACAAATTCAGTTCTCCTGGACTTGCAGAAATAAAATTTTGTGTATAGTAGTACTATGCATCTTTCATTGACAGTCATTTAAAAATATTTAGATTTGTTATATCTAGTTCTTTAACAGGAATTTCAATAGACAAATAGAGGAATTTATAGGATTCAATTTATTTTATAAGTAGCACCATAACTATGTTTCCATTATAATAGGGATCCACATTTTATTAGGAAAAAAATAGTAAATGCAGAATGATTAGGAAAGAAAAAAATGCTATTTGCCATCAGACAACTCTATCAGTTATTAACAGCTTGATAGGTTTCTTTTCATAGCATTTTTGCTTTTACTATTGGTGATGTTTTGTATTTGTTCTGCGTGGTTATAGTAGTACTACACTTAATTTTGCACATTTCTATCACCCCAATGTACTATCAAAAGCATAGTGGATGTTATTCCAAAGTCTTCAGAATTTATCAAGGGTTAGTACTGTCATTTATTTTCCTACTGTTGGATGTGAAGGCTGTTTGTAGTTTGTCACTGCAATCAGCTGAAACATTTTGAATTTACAGCTATACATTTTTTTAAATTAAAAAGGTAAATTTGAAAGAAAGCTAATTTTTCTCTTTTCCAGACTACTTTATCTTATCCAGTTTTCTATGTTTTTTATAGTCCAGAGCCTATAAGGAGCCAGGTATAAAGTTGTTTAATTTACAGAATCTGATGGGCTGGGCAGGCTGGCAAGTGTAGGACTGAAGTATTTCGTTAAGGAGGGGTCAGGGATTCTGAGATCATAAACTTGACAGACTATCAGGGCTGCTTTACTGAGAAACAAGAAGTACTCCTGGACAAGGTCTTTTTCCTTTCTTTTTATCCTGGGGCTACCCTCTCTGCTGGTGGCTTGGCACACTTTTGTGGTGTTAAGGTCTAGTTAGTAATGCTGCCAAAGGCTTCCAAGAAGAAATGCTTTGCCAGATGACCTCAGTTTGCAGGAGGAGAACTCTGTCTTGCAGCCACAATGTGGTCCTCATGTTCTAGCAGTGCTTTTAGGACATGGACACACCCTCCTGGGAGCATTCCTTGTCTCCTTGGACCCAGGTGTCCTACCAATCTGGTGAATAGAATGTAAAAGATGGAGCCATGCCAGCAGGCTCCTCTGTCATTTTGGGACTCCCAATTTTTAGGTCCACTAATATGGTAACAATTTTGTGGGGTTTTTTTGGAAATTGAAGATGACCCTACTTTATCTTTAAATGTATTCTTTTGCTTGATAGCAGTCTAGGGGCAAGCTCTCTAGTGTGGGTTAGAAACCAGAAGCAACTTCCTTTGTATGGAGGAGAGAATGGTGAAATAATAGGCTCACCTTCAATGAAGCATGGAGATTAAATGATAGATGATTAGGTTGATTACCTGAGAAATAATTAGGCTTTCAAAACTTGTCATTCAGTTTGGTAGAAGGACAAGGAAGCAATAGAACTGGATAGGCTGCCAGACTCAGTCTTCATTTGCAAAAGGCTTCTGATTGTCTCTGTCTTGCAAGTTGGAGTCCTGCTTATGTTATTAAATTGATGTGAGTGTGGGATTTTGACTAAGCAATCTATAGTTCACTTAGGTTGTCATGCTGAGCAGTCCCAAGAAGAGGGTGGAAAGAGCAGCAGAGAGGAAGAAAGCCATATTTGGGATTGGGGATGTACTAGACAGTGTTATATATATATTCTTTAGTTAGGAGATGGGAGATCTAATTTTTGATCTGAAGTAATGTAGATACTACCCCAAGATTTGATTTGGATTCATGGACAAGAGGCATGACTGATGTCTCTTAAACATCTCAAAGTTAACCTGTCCCAAACTGAAAACTAATATCACCTCCAAAGTGTACCTCAAAGTCTTCCCTAGCTTTGTATCATTCACCCAGTTGGAATTACCTCTGATTCTTCTCTCCCTCACAGCTTAATATGAACACCCAGCATATTCCTGCCAGTTCAGCCTCCAAAAACAACTCAAATTCTTTGTCTTCTCTTTACTGCCACTCTCATCCAAGCCATTTCCTCCTGCCTGCCTATTCTCTAGTGACAGTTTCTTAAGCTCGTCTCCCTATCTCAACTCTTGTTCCAGCATAATCCATTCCCCACAGGCTTGCAAGAGATATAATTTGAACATGTAAATTAAATAATATTATTTCACTCATCTATTTATATCCTTTAATGACTTTCCATTGTACTTAAAGAAAAATTCAAGCTTCTTACTATGGTCCTGCATATTCTGCCCTCTGCTCACTTCTCCAGGGTGACTCTTCTTGTCTACAATGTCCTAGATTCCATCAAGTAGCTTAGATGTCCAGTTTTCCCTGTCTAGGCATCTTCACACACGCTATTCCCTGTACCTGAAAACTCTCCTGTTTGTTCTTTTGCAGTTTATTCTTATTCAGGTCTCAGCTTAAATATTATCCCTCAGTGATCCTCAGCCCTCAATGAGGACTCTTTTGACCGCATTATTTGACATCTGCCTCCTAATATTATCTCTTTTTTTCTATTACAACTCTTAACACAATGTGCAACTATATTTTTACTTGTTTACAGTCCATCTCCCCTGCTATATTTTAACCTCCATGGGTACAAAAACTACATAGTCTGTTTCCCCATATATACCTGTGTACACCGACCACATAGCATAGTGGCTGACATGTAAATTTTAACCGTTTGTCAGATGAATAAATGAAATGAACTAATAACATGGGCTTTTCATTTGTAAGGGAGAAAGAAAGGTGCGTCAGATTCATGACACGAATCACAATTCCTTGTAATTCATAATCTGATACCTAGCAGATAGTCAGTAAATGATGAATAGGGCCATTAAATACTTAATGTAATACTTCCTGCAACTGTTGCTTGGCCATTTTGAGAACTGAAGAATTCAGGAGCTGGAGTGGAAATATGGCGTTTTCGTGTCTTACTGTAGAAAACATGGTGGGACTTGACATTAGTCTTTGGTAAAGTCCGTAGTCTACAATGGACATGGCTTTTTAGAGGCTTAGAAGAGACGCAAGAGTGAGAACTGCAGCTGTTTAGGGCTGGTGCCATCTTCAGAGATGGGCACAAACCACTTTATATTTAAAATGGCTTTTGTAGGCAGCATGTAGTTGGGTCTTGCTTTTTTATCCAATCTGAAAATGTCTTTCTTTTGATTAGGTTATTTAGGTGTTTAGACCTTTTAGATTTAATGTAATTATCAATATGGTTGGGCTTAAATCTGTCATCTTGAATTTTGTTTTCTATTTGTCACCTCAGTTTTTTGTTCCCCCATTCCTCTCTTTCTCCCCTATTTTAGAATTATTTGTTTTTTCTGATTCACTTCTGGCCTATTAACTATCCCTTGGTTTTAGTGGGTGCTTTAGGAATTGTGGTATACATATCTAACTTAATACAGTTTCCATTCAAGTGGCATAATATGACTTCCCTATAGTATAAGGATTTTGCAACAGTATACTTCTACATCTCCCTTCCTGGCCTTGTGCTATTGTTCTACATTTTCCTTATATATTATAAACCCCACAATATTTTGTTATTATTTTTGTTATGAACAATCAATTTTCTTTCAAAACTATTTTTGTGAAATAAGAAAAGAATAGTGTTTTGTATTTACTCACATATTTACCATTTCCAGTGCTCATCATTCCTATGGATGAATCCAGATTTCCATTTGGTGTATTTTCCATTTAAAGAATTACTTTACTATTTCTTAGTAAACATTGTGACTAATTCCTTTAGCTTTTGCATATATGAAAGGCCCTTATTTTGTCTTTGTTTTTGAAATATATTTTATCAGATTATAGAATTTTACACTGACAGGTTTTTTTTCCTTTCAAAACTTTAAGTACATTGTTCACCTGTCTTCTGGCTCACATGTACACTGCTATCATTATTTCTGTTCTTCTGCTTGAGTCTTTTTGGTCTCTAGTTGATTTTAAGGTTTCTCTTTATTATGATATGTCTTCGTGTAATTTTCTTTTTATGTAACTTACTTTTTATTTAAAGTATCTTGCATTTGTGATGGATGCTTTCTGGGTTTGCTACACATTTTAATGTTAAAGGTTAAATTATTTTTTACATGCATGTAGTATAATTAGTTTTCCCCATGTGGGAATAATGATTATAAAAAGATGACATACCATGAGAGTTAAGTATCTTTTTCAGTTGAAAACCTACAAACTGTCTTATTACATTTCTCCCAAAGTGCATAAACTGTTAGTAACTGAATTTCCAGCCAATATATTCAAAGCTGAAAGGATTAAAAGTACAAACACAAGTCCTCAGGTCCAATAAAGGAAGTCCTCTTTAAGACTAATCAATACAAGTGGTACTCTTTGACTCTTGGAGCTGGAAGACATCCTAATAACCTCACTCAGAATATTTACCTCAAATAGCCTTTTCTAGTTTTCAACTCATGAATAAAGATAATATTTTGCTAATTCTGTTTCAGAAAACTTTTTCCAAGTTGTTTTTATTCACAAAGCTAACCTTTAAAAGAACACTACTCTGAAGTTAACTGAAAGTAAAGTAGGCAGAAGTTGCTGTACATAAAGAGGAAAAGACCAAAATGCCACTGTCTATATAAATAGAAAACCCACAGCTCAGTTTTATCCAAAGCAAAGAAAAAAGAAACTTTTAATCATACTAGAAGAAATTCAGCCATAGGTTTGGAATCCGTACTCAAACTACACAAACAGTGAGGAGAATATTCTGCTAATACAATTGATTTGCTGCTGCATTTTACTACTGTTTGTCTAATATTAGCAATTATAAACAGAACAGTGCAACTAGTATTTGGAACAATCTTTACACTGTTACAGTATTTGGCACAACACTTCACTTCTCTCCACACCACTGGTTCTCTTTGAGTACCTAGGCTTCTCCTCTTCAGTAAAGTAATTTTTGATGTTGAAGTTCTTGTGAATCTCCTCAGGAGTTTTCCCCTTGATCGTGTTGGCAACTGTCTTGCATGTAACGTCATACAAACCCTTGATATCTAAGTAGTTTGCAGCCAGAATAAGCTCAAAAAGTGTTCCCAGGTCAACTTTCAGAAATTTTGCTCCCAAACAGATATATCATCTATTTGCTCTTCTTTGTTCTTATCATCCTCAGGAGGAGATGGGTCATCTTTGTGTTGGGTTTGCCACTGAATTTTTAGTATTGGCGCATTGACATTTGGTAAGAGTATTGGGTCAACATCTCTGTCATCCATTCCCAAATCTTCTAACATGGTCTTTATGTCACAGAATGTTTGGCAATTTCCACATCAGCTTCAAATATCTTTCCATCAGTATCCTGCAACTTAATTGAAGGCATGGTGTTTGGTCTCAAAGAGACCGTGGGGAGAAGCTGATGAGAACTAGGCAGGATCAGCACAATAAAAAGGAAAAGGCAGACAACAAGGCCACTCTGTAGTTTTCTTTGTTTCTTATGTTTGGGTATCGTTTAGCTTCTTAGATGTGTGAATTTAGTTTCCATCAGATTAGAAAATTTTTCACCCATTATTTTTGAAATATATTTTCTGTCTCCTCTCTCTTTTCTCCTCCAAAGCACAAATTTTACATACGTTGAGCTCTAGAGGTTGGCTCACAGTTCACTTATGCTTTATATGAGGTTTTCTTTTTTTAAAAAAAAAAACACATTTTTACTGACAGAACAACATACAAACACAAACATACTTAACATATGAATATTCCATTCTTGGTATACAATCAGTGGTTCACAGTATCATCACATAGTAGTATATTCATCACCATGATCACTTCTTAGAGCATTTGCATCACTTCAGGAAAGGAAATAAAAAGAAAAAAGAAAAAAACTCATACATACCATACCCATTAACCCCTCCCTCTCATCTACCACTAGAATTTCCAACTACCCAATATATTTTAACCTTTGTTCCCCCTATTTTTTTCCATACCCCTTACCACTCCCTTTCATTGATCACAAGTATTTCAATCTACTCAATGTATTTTAACATTTGTTCCCCCTATTATTTATTTTTTATCCATATTTTTTACTCATCTGTCCATACCATAGATAAAAGGAGCATCAGACACAGGTTTTCACAATCACACAGTCACATTCTGAAAGCTGTATCACCATACAATCATCTTCAAGAAACATGGCTACTAGAATACAGCTCTACAGTTTCAGGCACTTCCCTCCAGGCACTCAAATACACCTTAAACTAAAAAGGGGATATCTATATAATGCATAAGAATAACCTTCAGGATAACCTCTTGACTCTGTTTGAAATCTCTCTGCCACTGACACTATTTTGTCTCGTTTCTCTCTTCCCCCTTTCATTTGAGAAGGTTTTCTTAATCCCTTGATGCTGAGTTCCAGCTCATTCTAGGACTCCTGTCCCATGTTGCCAGGGAGGTTTACACCCCTGGGAATCCTGTCCCACATAGAGGTGGGGAGGGCAGTGAGTTGGTTTACTTGTCAGCTGAGAGAGAGAGAGGCCACATCTGAGCAACGAGGGGTTATCTGGGGGGTGACTCAGGTAATTTTAAGTAGGCTTAGCCTAACCTTTGTGGGATAAATTTCATATGAAAAAACTCCAAGACTGAGGGCTCGGCCTATTGATTTGGTTATCTCCACTGCTTGCAAGAATATCAGGAGTTCTCCAAATGGGGAAGTTGAATTTTCCCCCCTTCTCACCATTTCCCCAAAGGGACTTTGCATATACTTCTTTATTCACTGTTCAAATCATTCTGGGATTTATTCGGGCATCACACTAACCTGAGCAAACCTATAAAATCTCATGCCCTATTCAAGGTTCCATGTACTTATGGTATTCAATTAAATGTCCATATAAGTTAAAATAGGAAATACACTAGTCAAAATATAAATTTTGTACCAAATAAACATTTCTTGCTTTAGTCTCACACAGAAGTTGAAGTTTTAAAATATGAATGACCATCTATTTTTAACACCCTTCAATATTGACATTCCTTTGTTCTTCCTCATTCAAAAACATTTTTTTTTTTTTTTTTTGCTTGGGCAGGCACTGGGAAATGAATCCGGGTCTCTGGCATGGCAGGCAAGAACTCTGCCTACTGAGCCACCATGGCCCGCAAAAACATTTTTTAATTTGTACAGTTAGTCACTATCATTGTACACTCTAGGCATTCCTTAATTATACCATCTCAGTTTTTATTGTCTATTTTTCCTTTTGGTTTCATATGTGCCTCAGCTCTCCTCTCTCTATCATTCTCACATTCAGCTTCATTCAGTGTATTTATATTATTGTCCTACAATCAGGTAGTATTGTGCTATCCATTTCTGAAATTTTACAATTAGTCCTGTTGCACTATCTGTATCCCTTCAGCTCCAATTATGCAATCTCTACCCTATTTCTACCTCCTGATAACCGCTGTTCTTAATTGAAATTCTCCAGGTTCATTCATTAATGTTCATTCATATCAGTGAGACCATACAGTATTTATCCTTTTGTTTCTGGCTAATCTCACTCAGCATAATGTCCTCAAGGTCCATTCACATTGTTTCATGCTTCATGACATTATTCTGTCTTTCAGCTGTGTAATATTCCATCATATGTATCTACCACAGCTTGTCTAATCACTCATTTGTTGATGGAAATTTGGGCTGTTTCCATCTCTTAGCAATTGTAAATAATGCTGCTATAAGCATTGGTGTGCAGATGTCCATTTGTGTCCTTGCCCTCATGTCTTCTGAATAGATACCTAGCAATGGTATTGCTGGATCATATGGCAGTTCTATACTTAGCTTCCTGAGGAACCGCCAAACTGTCTTCCACAGCAGTTGTGCCATTTGACATTCCCACCAACAGTGGATAAGTGTGCCTCTTTCTCCACATCCTCTCCAGCACTTGTCATTTTCTGTTTTATTGATAATGGCCATTCTGGTGGGTGTGAGATGATATTTCATTGTGATTTTGATTTGTATTTCCCTAATAGCCAGGGAAGTTGACCATCTTTATATATCCTAGATACTAAACCCTTATCTGATATGTAGTTTCCAAATATTGTCTCCCATTGCATAGGAGACATTGTTTTACTCTCTGAACAAAGTTCTTTGATGCATGAAAGAGTTTAATTTGAGGAGTTCCCATTCATCTATTTCTTTCTTCAGTGCTCCTGTTTTGGGTATAAGATCTAGGAAGCCTCCTCCTATTACAAGTTTTATAAGATATTTCCCTACATTTTCTTCTACAAGTTTTATGGTCTTAGCTCTAATGTTTAGGTCTTTAATCCATTTTGAGTTAATTTTTGAATAGCGTGTGGGATATGGATCCTCTTTCATTCTTTTGCATGTAGATATCCAGTTCTCCAAGCACCATTTATTGAAGAGACTATTCTGTCCCAGGTGAGTTGGTTTGACTGCCTTATGAAAGATCAATTGTCCATAGATGAAAGGGTCTGTATCTGTACATTCTATTGAATTCCATTGGTCAGTATATCTATCTTTATGCCAGTACCATGCTATTTTAACCACTGTAGGCTTGTAATACACCTTAAAGTCAGGTAGTACAAGACCTCTGGCTTCATTTTTCTTTTTCAAGATATTTTTAGCTATTCAGGACACCCTGCCCTTCCAGATAAATTTGATTATTGGTTTTTCTATTTCCACAAAGTAAATTTTGGCAATTTTAATTGGTATTGCATTGAATCTATAAATCAGTTTAGGTAGAATAACTATATTTAGTCTTCCAATCCATGAACACGGTATGCACTTCCATTTATTTAGGTCTTCTGTGATTTCTTTTAGCAATTTCTTGTAGTATTCTTAGTATAGGGCTTTTGTATCCTTAAATTTATTCCTAAATATTTTATTCCTTTGGTTGCAATTGTAAATGGAATTATTTTCTTGTTTTCCCCCTCAGATTGCTCACTACTAGTGTATAGAAACACTACAGATTTTTGAGTGTTGGTCTTGTAACCTGCCATTTTGCTGTACTCATTTATTAGCCTACTAGTTTTGCTAGTAGGGTTTTTGGGGGGTTTCAACATATAGTATCATATCATCTGCAAACAGTGAGAATTTTACTTCTTCCTTTCAAATTTTGATGCCTTATATTACTTTTTCTTGTCTAATTGCTCTGGCTAGAACTTCCAACACAATGTTAAATGACAATGGTGATGGTGGACATCCTGTCTTGTTCCTGATCTTAGGGGGAAAGCTTTCAGTCTTTCCCTATTGAGGATGATGCTAGCTGTGGGTTTTTCATATATTCCCTTATCATGTTGAGGAAGTTTGCTTCTATTCTATCCTTTGAAATGTTTTCAAAAGAAAGGCTGTTGAATTTTTTCTTTCTTTCTTTTTTTTCTGCATGAGCAGGCACTGGGAATCAAACCCGGGTCTCTGGCATGGCAGGCCAGAATTCTGCCTGCTGAGCCACTGTCACACTCTCCTCTTTTTTCTTTTTTGATATAGGCATTAAGGGCAATAAATTTCCCTCTTAGCATTGCCTTTGCTGCATCCCATAAATTTTGATATGTTGTGTTTTCATTTGCTTTGAGATATTTACTGATCTCTTTTGGAATTTTGTCCTTGACCCACTGGTTGTTTAAGAGTGTGTTGTTGAGCCTCCATATATTTGTGAATTTTATGGCCCTTTGCTTGTTATTGATCTCCAACTTCATTCCTTTATGATCCAAGCAAGTGTTTTGTATGATTTCAGTCTTTTTAAATTTATTGAGACTTGCTTTGTGACCCAACATATGGTCTATCCTTGAGAATGATCCATTAGCACTTGAGAAAAAGTGGTATCCTGCTGTTGTGGGGTGTAATGTTCTATAAATGTCTGTTAAGTCTAGTTCATTTATTGTATTATTCAAATTTTCTGTTTCTTTATTGATCCTCTGTCTAGATGTTCTGTCCATTGATGAGAGTGGGAAATTGAAGTCTCCAACTGTTATAGATGTGTCTATTTCTCTTTTCAGTCTTTGCCTTATGTATTTTGGAGCACTCTGCTTTGGTTCATAAATATTTATGATTGTTATGTCTTCTTGTTGAATTATTCCTTTTGTTAATACATAGTGTCCTTCTTTGTCTCTTTCAATTCTTTTACATTTGAAGTCTAATTTGTTAGATATTAGTACAGCTACTACTGCTCTTTTCTGATTGCTGTTTGCATGAAATATCTTTTCCCAACTTTTCACTTTCAACCTATGTTTGTCTTTGGGTCTAAAATGCATCTCCTGTAGATAGCATATAGATGGATCCTGTTTTTTAATCCATTCTGCCAGTCTGTGTCTTTTGATTGGGGAGTTTAATCCATTAACATTTAGTGTTATTACTGTATGGGCAGTATTTTCTTCTACCACTTTGCCTTTTGGACTTTATGCGTCATACCTAATTTTTTTTCTCTTTTTGCCTTTACTGATAGTCTTCATTTCTACACTCTTCTCCACACCTCTCTCTCTCTTGTCTTTTCCTATTTGTCTCTCATGCTCCCTTTAGTATTTCTTGCAAAGCCATTCTCTTGGTCACAAATTCTCTCAGTGATTTTTTGTCTAAAAATGTTTTAATTCCCCCCACATTTTTGAAGGACAATTTTGCTGGATATAGAATTCTTGGTTGCAGTTTTTCTTTTTTAGTATCTTAAATATATCATACCACTGTCTTCTTGCCTCCATGGTTTCTGCTGAGATACTGATGCATAGTGTTTTTGGGCTTCCTTTGTATGTGATGGATTGCTTTTCTCTTGCTGCTTTCAAGATTCTCTCTTTCTTTTTGACGTCTGACATTCTGATTAGTAAATGTCTTAGAGTATGTCCTTTTGGATCTATTCTGTTTGGGGGGGGGCTGCACTTCTTGGATCTGTAATTTTAAGTCTTTCATAAGAGTTGGGAAATTTTCAGTGATAATTTCCTCTATTAGTCTTTCTCCTCCTTTTCTCTTCTCTTCTCCTTTTGGGACACTGTGCCAATTTGAAAGGATGTATGTACCCTAGGAAAGCCATGTTTTAATTCTAATCCCATTTTGTAAAGGCAGCCATTTGTTCTAATCCCTATTCAGTATCCTAAATTGGAAACTTTAATTAGATTATCTCCCTGGAGATGTGACTCAATCAAGAATGGTTGTTGAACTGGATTAGGTGGAGATGTCTCCACCCATTCTGGGTGTGTCTTGATTAGTTTACTGGAATCCTATAAAAGAGGAAACATTTTGGAGAAAGGGGGAGATTTGGAGAGAGCAGAGAAAAAACAGCATAGCTACGAGAAGCAGAGATTCACCAGCTAGCGACCTTTGGAGATGAAGAAGGAAAGCACATCCCGGGGAGCTTCCTGAAACAGGAAGCCAGGAGAGAAAGCTAGCAGATAATGCTGTATTTGCCATGTTCCCTTCCAGCCAAGAGAGAAACCCTGACTGTGTTCACTATGTGCCTTCTCACTTGAGACAGAAATCCTGAACTTCATTGGCCTACTTGAACCAAGATATCTTTCCCTAGATGCCTTTGATTGGATATTTCTATAGACCTGTTTTCATTGGGGACATTTTCTCAGCCTTAGAACTGTAAACTAGCAACTTATTGAATTTCCCCCTTTAAAAGCCATTCTGTTTCTGGTATATTGCATTCTGGCAGCTAGCAAACTAGAACAGATACCCACAATGTCTATATTCATGCACTTCATGTTGTCTTTCAATTCCCTGAATCCCTGATCATATTTTTCCATTCTTTTCCCTATATTTTCTTTTGCTCGTCAGATTTCAGATGTCCTGTCCTCCAGTTCACTAATCCTTTCTTCTGCCTCTTGAAATCTAACATTGTAGGGTTCCATTGTTTTTTTTTTCATCTCCTCAGCTGTACCTTTCATGCCTATTTATTCTGTGATTTGTTTTCAGACTTTTTCATTTCTTCTTTTTGTTCACCCATTGCCTTCTTTATATCCTCTTTCAATTCATTGATTTGATTTATGATGAGATTTTCCATACCTATTCAAACATCCTGAATTAATTGTTTCAACTCCTGTATCTCATTTGAATTGTTGCTTTGTTCTTTTGACTAGACCATATCTTCAGTTTTCCTAGTATGACTTGTTATTTTTGCTGGTATCTAGGCATTTAATTTCCTTAATTAGTTTATTCTAGAGATTGTTTTCACTCTTTTACCTAGGATTTTCTTACTGAATGATTTTGTTCTCTATTTGTTCTTTGACATTCAGTTCAGCTTATTTTAGACTTCTAGAAGTACAGGTTTTGCTTAATGGATCAGAATTTTTCAGTTCTTATTTTTTTTTGTTTCTTGCCCTGCCTGCATGGAGCCTTTTTTTTTTTTTCCTTAGGAGAGTTTATTAGATATTATAGACCCCAGTCAGATTTTCCCAGACCAGACTGGACTCCTCTCAGGAGGAAAGAGTCACCTGCATCCATTTTCCCTGAGGTGAGACCCAGCAGGTTGACAGGCTTTCCTATGAAGTCCTCTAGACTGTGTTTTTCCTATCCTGCCCAGTATGTGGCATTTGTCTGCCTGTGGATTCCACCAACATAAAGTGATGTGGTACCTTTAACTTCAGCATACTGTCCCTGCTGGGGGCATAGCTGAGACAGAGGAAGGGTTCTAGACTGGTTTTAATTCCTCCAGTTTTCCAGTCCATGGGGTCTGAATTCCTTGAGGGAGGGATTCCACCTGAGCTGAGCCCCACCCCTCTCCTGGGGAAGGCACAGCCTCCAGGGAATTAACTCCTTTCACCTGACCAGCTTTTTTGTCTCTCAGACAAGCTTAATTCTGCCGTTGCCTGGGGCAGTTCGAGCCTGAGAAGCCTTGCAGTTGTATCTATTGAGCATTTAAACAGTAGAAACAAAGCAAAAAGAAAAAAAAAATCCTTTTCAGAGAAGGACCCCTGTTTCTCGGGTTTGTTAATCAAAAACTTAAGGTGGTACGTTGCTCTATGTATCTCCAGGTCCTATGTGCTCCCTCTTTTTTTTTTTTTTTTTTTTTTAGGGTCCAGACCTTTTCAAGTATTTTGTATGATCCAATCCAATAAACCTCTGTTTTCTTTTTTTTTCCCATCAGCTCTGCCCCCAGTGCTGCTGGGGCAAAAACTAGTAACTTTAGATTTTATTGGATGTTTATCTGAGCTGGGGGGCTATTTTTAGCAGTCAGAATGTGTTAATTAATTACACAGTTGGAGCTTGGTTCCCCTCTGGGAACCAGCCTGTGGGGGAGGGGCACCAGCCTCCTCAACTTGGGGGACTCACAGTTCTGGGTGAGATCGCAGCTGGTCCAACTGGTCCAGACTGGTGTACGCTGCCTCCACAAAATACTTCATAAACTTCAGTTAGCTCCCCACTGTCAACAGGATAAAGTTCAATGTCCATACTTTAGCATACTCGATCCTTTATAATCTGGCATCCTGATAACTCCCCATCCCTCCCCATCCACTTTCTGTCAGAACAGTTTGTCAAATCTTAACCACATCCATACTTTTTCATAACTTGGTACATTGCACATTTTCTTTTTCTCTGCCTAGGATGAACTTCTCCATATTTATCCCTTTCTGAGAAAATTTCATTTTTTCTTTAAGACCAAACTCCATTATAAATTCCTCTATTAGAATTTCCAGACTTGGAAGATAGTTGTGATTCTGAGTACCCATGGTACTCAGGATATGCCTTTATTCTGCACTTAAAACACATATTGAGATTCTTAGTTTAATTTCTACACCTGACTGAGATCTCCTCATATCCACGAGGATAGGAACCTCTGTGTTTCATTGACAATTTTATTTCTCAGCCTAGCCAAGTGTCTGATTTATAGTAGGTCCTTAGCAAATGCTTACTTAAATAATAATTATTCTGTTACAGCGCATAATCTTACTTTCTGAAGATAGTATTGACTTGCCTATATGAGGAACTTGGGAATGATAAATAAAATTAAATAAAACTTAGACTATAATAGCTACCATTGTCTAGCAAGTGTTCCAAATTCTGTTAATAAGTGAGGCTGCTGAGCAGGTGATGGCTTCCTTCTAGGACATTACCCCAGCCTTAAAAGAATTCTTAGCCAATAGTTTTATTTTTTCCTCTTACAGATGGTAGAGTTCTGGGACAGATGTCTGTGACAGGTAAGTGTAGTAAAAGTTATTAGTTGGAAGTTCCCTGGTGATATAATCACCATCAAAGCATCAGCTTCAACTCTGAGTGATAGTTGAATTCAGAACATTTCTGTCCCGAGTGAAGGCCATTTCTTACAGGCTTATGTCACAGATCTCCCCTGAATTGCCTGGGGCATATGTAATCAGGATTATAAATATATAAATATATAGATTCCAAATTCTTAACTGTTCTTCAAAGCTTGCATTTTAGGAACAGCAAACATTTTGGAAGCCCACCTCTTTATTCAAAATGGGGAGGAAGAGTCAGTGGTCCCAGAATAAAACAAAGTCCACCAGAACTTAAGCAAAAAATAAAGCAGGTGTAATTAACCTGCTTGTCAAACAGGGGAACACACACCACTGAAGAAATTCACTAAAAAAATGTACTGGGGGCAAGGATAGAGATGAAGGGATTTTATCCATTAAACAGAGACTTAAAGCTGGTTATGGAAAGTAATGTTTGAAAACTTGCTCTCTGAATAGAATAGAACAAGTTAATAAGTCTATGCCTGTTTGGATCAAGAATATTTCATTAGTCAGAAAAGAGTCTTTAGTTTTGTCCAGTAAAGGTCTGATATATGAGATTACTTAAAATTTCTTTATTATAAAGTCCTTTATTGGCTAGGGATGGTGGGTTGCTCAGAGTTTGAGGTTGTTTAATGATTTTACCTGGTTGGATGCAGTTTTGATGAAACATATCATTCAACTTTGATTTCTCTTAAGGCATTCGTGGAAAATTTTCCTGTTAGAGGTATGATAATGCCATCTGTCCCATGTCAATTTTTAAGGAGCTTTACATGATTTCATTTAGAGAAGTGTACAATATGGGATATATAAATAGATGGGAAAAATGATGTTACAAATCTAGGACTGTCAACATTTAAAACTTATATAATGCAGGAAAAAAAGAACCGGGTCCTTAGGATAGGAAAGATTTGGGTTTGCATTGTAAATTAGCCACCTGTTAGTTTAACAAATTCCTCTAGTTTGTTGTTGTTGTTGTTGTTGTTGTTTTCATTTAAACAGGAATAATAGCTGGTTCATATCAGTAGGAAGGTGAAGTTGGGTGATATATGTAAACCATCTCCTACAGTGGCCTGCCTGCTCCTTCCACAGTGAGCAGTGAATAACTGAAAGCTTCCTTCCCCTGCAAGCCCCCACCCACATGCACCCCCATCTGTGTGAACCCCTCATCTGTCCTTCCATACCTCCTTAACTGCCAGTCTCCTTTTGAGCATGGCTTTCCCATGCTTGACCCCTTTTACATGTTTATCCTTTGTGTTTCCCTCATCTTCCCTTAATACTTAAAATACCATTTGTAAGACCAAAGGTGATCTTTATTTGTATTCTTTATCAATAAGTTAAATTGTATTACAACTTTAGCCCAGTTTTTCCACTTCTCTCCTTTTTATTATTCAGTAATATAAGATTCTGAATGCTTACTATTTGAAACCGTGCTGCTCTGGGGAAAGGTATTTAGGCAAACGCAACAGAAAAGAAATTTTAGATTGGGGCATATCAGAGAACCTGCCTCTTAGATACCCTGAACCAGTGAGGATGTTCCCCTTCATCCCACATCAAAAATGCAGGGTCCTAGATGGCCTATGGTATGATTTTAGTTTTGCTCAAACAACAAAAGTCTTTCCTTGGCAGGGCTCAGAATGTCTTGGAACACTTGAGCCTCCTTGAACAAGCCTGGGTGGCCTGTCATTTTTTTCTGATCACAGGAGAAAAACAGTCAAGGTGTGGGAATTTGAAAGAGAGAGAGGAATTGGTGAGATTCTCAACTGACAAATGCCCACATTCCTATAGAAAGTGGTGGAGAAGTAGATTCTCTCAGATGTCTATGAGAGAAAGCATTTGCCTTTGCAAATTTATGAGACTTCTGTATTACTGGCCCTGTAACCTCAGGGACCCAAACTGGTCATCACATAGCTCCATTGTCTGGAAAGCACATCTTCCTCCTCAGGCATGAAAGTAGAAAAGAGGTCCTTTCAACTGCCTTAGCTTGGAATTGACTCCATCCCTTTTGATCATATTTTATTAGCCTGAAGTAAGTCATATGGTCCTGATTAATTGTAGGGCACTGGGAAATATGGACAAGAAAATGGAATATTTGAAGAGCATTATTGCCTCTGCCTCAGCCTGCTCTTCTGGACACAACAATTTGCTTCCTTCTTCCCACTTCCAAGAGGCAACCTGAAAGTTCAAGTCCAGGATCACTGAGTGCTGTACAATAGTCACCTGTCTACTCTTGGTGTGGAGATCTAAGAACTAAGAAGACAGTTGCCTGCTGCCCACGTTTTATTTATACCGTAGTAGAATAAAACAGATTAAACATGCACATTCCATTAGGTCAGAAGTGGAGTCCTGAACATTCACTATTCTGCTTTATAACCTCTTCTCAGAATGAAGTTTCACTTTCTTCTACCTTCTGGCTTTTCCCTGCTGCTCTAAATATAATTTCTTCCGTGGCATAATTAATCTAGACTCTTCTTGTTTTCTCTAGTATCTTTCACCCACATTTTTACATTTTAAATATTTCTGTCTCCACCAATTTTCTTCTCTTCCACTTGAATGCATTTTATCATTATGTGTATTAAGCATATCCTATATTCAAAGCATGATGCTAGATACTGGGGTGGGGAATCATAAAGATGGAGAAGACAAGACTGAATTCTAATGGCTCTTACAATGGAAATGGGTGGGAAATAGAGGTTGCAAGGTAACTTTTTGAGATATTAATTTGTATTTTGTTCATTATATTTCCCTCTGTTTCATATTATAGGCAGGTAATCAAGCACTTATCATTTCTTGCCTCAGGATTTTTGTAAGGCAAAAAGCAAAAGCTCCTTCAATTCAAAGGTTCTTCTCTCAAGAATAAACTTGAGGGCAGCTGCCGTGCTGGAGGTCTGGAGTTCGATCCCTGGTGCCTCCTGCCCATATGCGAATTAAAAAAAAAACAAACAAACAAACAAAAAAACTTGAAAACTAGTAAAAAATATAAAGATTGCCTAGGTTGATGCAGCCTCCCCTACAATTCTGATTTTGAGCTTCTGGAGTAGGGTCTAGGACTCTTCAATTTTTAGCAGGTGGCCCAGTTGATTTTGACATGGGCAATGGTTACCTTGCTCTTTGAGAAACAGGTCTTTATCTGTTTCAAACTTTTGAAACTTTTTCTCTGTCCTATCTCTCAAAGCTTCCCTTTCTTCTCCCCCGAAACAATATGCCTCCACTATTGCAAAGACTATTTTCAGGTCCTCTCTTTCTCCATTCTTGCTTTTACAGTCTATCTGTTCCATTGCTAATTTAAACCAAATTTAGAACTTCTTTTTTTGTTTAGTTTTACTTTTCATTAGAGAAAAACTCAAATATACGCACAAAGTAGAGAGAATAGTATTTGCCTTCCCATGTACCCATAACCCAGCTTCCACAACAATCAATACATTACCAGTCGTATTTCATCTATACCCCTATCTGCTCCACATTGGATTGTTTTGAGGTGAATCCCAGTCACCAAATCATTCATCACTAAAAGATAAAAACTTTAGAAACATAACCATAATAACATCATCAGACCCAAAAAATTCAAAAATCATCAGACACTCAGTTGATCTTCTACTTTTTTTGAGTTGTCTCAGTTTTTTTCTCATAATAATTCAAACAAGGTCAACACATTACATTTGGCTGGAATGTCTCTTTTTTATTATATAATGACTTTATTATTATTTTTATTTGCTATCCCCTCAATGATGACTCTTCTACAACATCATAATCCTGAAAGTCCATGCTTTCTTTACAAACATCCTGTTCTTTAGGCTCCTTTCCAGAGGTGATATTTAGCACCTGCTAACACTCAAGAATCTTGTACGTTAAAAAACAACTATAGTAATTTCTTAACTCTTTCAATAAAGCATATGGTGAAAATCCCCTGCATTTGAAGTTGTACTTGATCTTCTTTCTTAATGCAGTTTTATTAAGATATATTCACACATCATACAAACCATCCGAAGAATACAATCACTGGCTTACGATATTATCACATAGTTGTGCATACAGCCCCACGATCAATTTTGGAACATTCTCATTATTCCAGAAAAGAATAATAATAAAAAAGGAACCCAAAATCCTCCCATGCCCCTTATCCCCCCCCATTGTTGACCCATATTATTGGTATAGTATATTTGTTACTGTTGGTGAAAGTGTATTAAAATATTGTATTAACTAATCCACAGTTTGCAGTAGGTACATTTTTTCCTTATACCTTCTATTATTAACTTGTCTCCTCCCTACTCCCCACCTTTATTTCATGTGTATGTGTGTGCATGCATGTTTGTAATCTATGAATGTTAAAGACCTATGTACCATTGACACATTACTTCCCGGTCAATTGGTTAGCAGGAGTCTGATGGGGTATCTGTGGATGCTGGGGTCGGGGGCGAGGTGGGGTTTAAGTGGGGGGGGGGGAGTTGGGGGAGACTCTGAGAACTGTGCTCTTGAGACTCACCATGAAGGATCCCCAGGATTGGTATAAAGGAATGGAGCCACCCGTCATTGAATGTTGACTTAGGTCTTAGACAATAAGCATCTTAGAAGCAATCTGTAATAAAGGTCTTTCCCCATTACTGCATGAGCCCACTAAATTCTCATGCCCCAAGCTTTACTGAGTGCATGAGTGCTCAGAATCAGATTTAATTTGATTCAGATGTTATGACCTATTACCAATAAAGAAATTTAGCAGTAAAGAGGTTGTAAGATTCCTTGCAAGGGCATATTAAGATGAAAAAGCAGAGTTCTGGTGTGAGTTCTGTGGAAAGTTGTATCTCTTGATATTGCTATGGTATAAACTGGTGCTGTCCAATAGAACTTCCTGTAATGATGAAAATGATCTAGAACTGTGGTGTCCAAATATAGAAACCATTAGCCACATGTAGCCATTTTAATTAATTGAATTTAAATAAGATAAAAAATTTTGGTTCTTTAGTCACATTACCCATATTTCAAGTTCTCAAGAGACACATGTGGCCATTGGCTACTCTAGAACTCTATTGCACAGTTCTAGAATCAACAGAGTCTTGTGTAGATGCCACCTCACTAGTTGGGAAAGTTTTCAACATGTGTGCTAACTCTGATTGACTAATACTACCTGCTAGACGCATTGTGTTGGGAAGGGCTCTAAGATTACATTCAGATGCACTGGGAAAAAATATTGTGATAGATGCCAATGTGGGTGTGGGGATGACATGGAGTGGTACACTTGCCATTTATTTTCTATTTTAAACTTTTCCACACATGAGAGAGACTATGTTTAGAGTGAATTTTCAAACCATTCCATTTCCATGTGATTCTGCCTCCTATCTGTTTAGGTCAGCTATCTCAGGGAAACAGCTATTTCTACTCCCCATAAAGGGAAATAGTGAGAAACCCCATGCCCCGTTCCTCACAAATACAAAGAATCATATACATACCATCCTATAGCTGACCAGTGAGCTTATCTGTTTGGTCTTCTGTTGCAAACTTGCATCTAAAATCTTTAGAGATGACTAAAGATGACTTTCAGGGAGAAAGTCATTGAGCAGACAAACTTTGGCTAAAAGGAAAAGTACATTAGAGAAGGAAAGAACCATCTTTCCTCTCCTTTTCCCCCAATCATATTTACACATATTTTTTCCAACTCTGGCAGCATCAAGGTGATGATATTATTATGTCACCTCAGGCTATTTCCTTACTCTCTTTGCCCACACTGAACCTATGCAATGGCTTGCCTAGCCATCATGCATCATGATTTTGGGAAGGATTAAATACATTGACCATTTCAATTTCAATGTATTTTTCTCAAGGACCTTATTAGAGGAAGGAGGGAGAGGAGGTCTGTAATATGAATTTCTTTTTTGAGAAAAAATATAATTTATTTTTCTATGTTACTCCTCTTGTTGTATATGAATATTTTCCCCCGGTGAACATGAACATCTTACATTCAAGGACCATGTGTTTGTGTAGCCATGTCCTGCACAGTGGTTGACAAAAACAAACATGCAACGTATGATTTATTGGGCAGAGGTGCTTGGGATTTAACAAGAAAGTCTTATATTTAGGACTGCCTCAGTGCTTTACTATCTGGCTTTCCCAGTTTCAATGGCTAAATGAAGATAATTTTAAGCCTCGTAGGATGGGAACCCAATTCATGCTGGTAGCCAAAAGCTATATCAGAGCAGCTGTTGAACCCCTGACATCCTGATCATGCCACACTTGTACCAATTCCCATTTTATCAGGACTTTATCATTAAGATATTTTTCATAGGATTGGCTGATGGCGAGCATCCTGAACTGAGCTCAAAGCATGGATGTAAGTTTTATTCTGTCTACTTGACTGAGATAAAAGTGGAATATATGAATTGTATTTAGTAATGCTTGGCCTGCCACCTGGTGGAGAAATCCTCCAATATATGCATTGCAGTGTTGAAATAAATAAATGATTCCTGTACCGTTTAGTGAACTGTATGTTTGAATGCCCTGAAAAATATTCTGAAATAGTTTCGTTGCTTTAGAGAAATAAAAGACATATCTAACTGCAAATTTAATTGCTTATTAATCAATGAAGCTCTGACCACCATATTTAATGTCTTCCATGGTCATTTCCAGCTCTAATGTTGTACGAGTCTAGACCTGGCCCTGGAAAACAATTTTAAGGCCAGAATTATTAGGATCCTTACTGCCAGCTGGAGCTAGAATAGAATCCTACCTATCCCAGGCCAAATACAAAATCTCTTAGAAATCACCCAGTCTTAGAACCACGCTCATGAAACAAATTTGAATAAGAAGGATTCTTCAACCGATTTTATCAAAAGACTAGGCAAATGAGGAGCATGTAAAAGGTAAAATGGAAAAACAGGCAAGATAAATTTCATAATCTTGGACATCTGTGAATTTTCCTTACATTGACTTGTTCCTCACCAATATGTGAAAGGAATACCCAAGCCAAAGGAAAAAGATCTGTTTGCCATTGCGTTCCAGAACCATCTAGGATATAAGAAAGACATCTTGATATTGTGGAATGATTAATGTAACCAATATATTGGATGGAATTTATACATCTTCCTATATTTCCCTGGCCCCCTTTTCCCAGGCCACTGGCTGCTTGCTCCATGGAGAGTCTCATCACAGCTGGTCCCTTATCTAACACCACTGACTACTTTGTTCTCCCCCAGTGTTCTAGTTTGCTAAGTGCTGGAATGCAATATACCAGAAACAGAATGACTTTTAAAAAGGGGAATTTAATAAGTTACAAGTTTACAGTTCTAAGGCCATGAAAATGTCCCAATTAAAGCAAGTCTTTAGAAATTTCCAATCTAAGGCATCCAGGGAAAGATACCTTGGTTCAAGGAGGCCAGAGATATTCAGCATTTCTCTCTCAAGTGGAAATGCACATAACAAACACAGGGTTTCTCTCTCATCTAGAAAGGCACATGGTGACAGTCTGCTAGCTTTCTCTCCTGTCTTCCTGATTCATGAAGCTCGCTAGGAGGCATTTTCCTTCTTCAGCTCCAAAGATCACTGGCTGGTGGACTCCGCTTCATGGTTCTGCGGCATTCTCTGCTCTCTCAGAATCTTCAAAGGTCACTGGCTGGTGGACTCTGTGGTTCTTTCAGCCTTGTGACTCTGCTGTGACTTTCTCATCGTTCTCAAAAGGCATTCTCTCCAAAAAAAAAGGCTCCTCTTTTATAGGATCCCAGTAAACTAATCAAGACTCATGTAGAATGGGTGGAGACACGTCTCCATCTAATCATGTTTAATACCCACAATTGATTGAGTCACATCTCCATGGAGATAATCTAATTAAAGTTTCCAACATACAGTACTGAATAGGGATTCGAAAAAATGGCTGTCTTTACAAAATGGGATTAGGATTAAAACATGGCTTTTCTAGGGTACATAAATCCTTTCACCTGGGATGAAGACTGAGTTCTATAGGTCCACTAAAGTCAGACTGGGGACCAATGCTGATACAGCTCCTGTTGTGGCAGGTGCAGTGAAGGCTGTGCTGCAGGCCAACTCTCAATCCAGAAGTCAAGACAGACCTCCATGAAGAGTCTGGGATTTGGCTTTCTCAGGGGCTGCCTAGAGGTTCCAGTGATAAATATGAAAGTACAGGAGGAAGAGGTTGGGTGGTGAACAGAAGAAATAGCTTTTGAGAAGGGCTTGAGAGAGCAAAGAGTTCATAGAACTGGAAGATGTAAATGTGGTGGAGTGAAGTGAGAAAATGGTAGGAGAGCTTGGCAAAGGACAGATGGCACAGGGCCTTGTAAGATGATTTTGGACTCCAGCCTGAGTGTAGCAGTAAACCATTTAAGCAGAAGAATATAATATAAATATGATTACACTTGAAGAAAATCACTCTGGCTGCATTGTAGAGATATGAGTAGATGGAAGCAAAACTGGAGAGAGTGAGTCAAATAGGATATGGATGAAGGAACTGAGGAAGACATGATGGTTGCACGAGGTCATGGCAGTTGACTTGCAATCAGGTGACCAGAAGTCCTCTTTTGACTTGTCACTAATTTGGGGTGAGTTATTTCAGCCTTCTGATGTTCCATTTTCTTATCTATGAGTTAAAGCTATGACCACCTGATTCTTAGTCTTATTTTGAGAATTAAATGAAATCATGAGAACATATTTACTAAATAATAGGTACTTCACGAATACAATTTGTGTGTGAAGGGTGTGGGGAAGGTGGAACCTCCCTTGAATTAGCATAGACTGCCATGCCAATTAGGAATGGCTATCACCAAGTTTTATTAATCTAGGTCTTAGCTTTCCTCGTTTTGAGGAACACAGATGATTTACCTGGACATTCTTTAAATATTGTCTCCACCGGGTTAAGGATGGCGCCTAAACTGTTTCTGGTGATAGAAATGTCAACAACACACAGCTGGCAGACCACTTGAAATCGCAATGTAGGGATGTGCCAGCTGGCATTTACTGCATACTGTGCTGTTCATGTGCTAAAATACAGGCAAATACTAATTAAAAAAAAAAGCAGACAGATAAACATTGTAATTAAGGATCTTGGAGTGATTGTATGTTCATACAGTAAAAGCAGGTGATGGATTTGAAATGCAGTTTGAAATTAATCATTTGGGTGAGGTTATTTCATAGTTGACTAATTTAGCAAACCAGTCTTAAAGGGTGCTAATTAAAAATTGCTCAAGGCCATCAATTTGCTGCCAGAACTGCAGAAAAATGGGCATGGAAGGATTTCAGCCTAGCTAATTACTGAATAAAGTATAAGACTTGATTACCATGCCAGAGGAATTTTTAAAATGGAAATATTTTCATTTGGAGCATGTCTTTTATTTAGAAGAGGAATAACTGAAAGGCTGGGATGAAATAGTATCTTATTTAGGATTTTTGTTAGCTTATTTTGTTCATTATTATACCTTCATGTCATTGAGAACAAATTTATTTTTTCATATAGGATTGAAGAAACTTGGAATCCTAATTTGTAGTCTCTTTTAACTATTTGAGTAGCACTAAAGCCTGAAGCCCAAAGCCCATGATGATGGTGGTATTTTTACTCACCAGAGAACTTGATGGTTTGGTTAGAGCATTTAATGTGCCAAGAAGATAGCTAATACAATTCCTCTGGCAAGTTTCCCACTTTCGTTTTCAGTATTCTAAAAATTATTCATCTCAAGAAAGTCACAAAAAGTATTAGACTGTAAAATCCAAGGGAAAAAGCACATTTGTCTCATGTCCTGCTCAATTCCAAGAATCTGGCATGTAGCACATTCTCAGTAAGTATTTATTGAGTGAAGGAATCTTATATGCTAAATGTTGCTCTCAGGACTAGGGATTCATTAGTTAGTACAACAAAAATCTTTGACCTCATGGAAATTATGTGAGGGAAGAGAGATAATATAATATATAAGTAAATTATATGGTATGTTAGAAGGTGATAAATGCTTTTGGAAATAATAAAAAAGCTGTTAACAGACATTGAAGTGTCTGAGGTGGGGTGGAGTTGGAGTGGTGAGTACATTTCTTTATTAAGTAGAATGTACTTAATTAAGTAGAATGCTACTTAATTAATGCTATTAAGTAGAATGCTGAGTAGGTCTCATTGAAGAGGTGAGATTTGAGAAAATGCATGAATATGGCAAAGGAGCTAGCCAAGTGGCTATCTGGGAAGAACTTTCCAGGTAGAGAAAACAGCACAAAGGCCCTAAGGCAGAAGTGTGACAGGGTGTTTGAGAAATAGCAAATTGACCCATGAAGCTTGACCAGAGAGTGGGAGAGTACAAAATGAGGTTAGAGAGTTTATGGGGAGAGGGGGCCAGATCATATAGGGAATTTTGGTTCATAGTAAGGAAGAGTTTTGGCTTTTTTCCTAAACTGTTGTATGGTTTTAAGTAGAGAAATGAGGTTATTGGATATGGCCACTGTGCTAAGTATAGTCATGGGAGGATAAAGAAGCAAGGAGATCAGTAGGAAGCTATGCCATAATTTAGATGAGAGATGATAGTGGCTAGTGCCAGAGTGGAGATGGTGGAAACTGATCAGATTCTAAATGCATTCAGAAAGTAAAGCTAGCAGGTATGAAGGAAAAAAGAGGAGACAAGAATGATGGAAGACTTTGGCCCTGAACAACTGGAAGGATAGGACTGACAACAATTGAAATGGAGAAGGTAGCAGATGGAACAGGTTTTGCTGGGAAAGAGGACAAGCTCAGTGTTGAACATGTTGAGTGTGAAAAGTCTCTTGGAGATCAAAGTGGAGCTGTCCATTGAACAATTATAAGTGAGTTTCCATGCAAAAATTGTCTGAGACCACAAGTACTATATGAGATCACTAAGAGAGTGAGGAGAGAGAGAGAAAAAAGAAAAGGATGAGGATCGACTTGGCAGTTGTCCAACAAAAGACACAGAGAAGGAGTCCCAGTGAGATAGGAGTAAAAATAGGAGACTGTGGTGTTCTGGAAGTCAAAGGAAGAACAGGATGCATTCTTTTAAATATTCCTGATATGTCAGGTGTGATGAAGACTGAAGCTTGATTGTTGACTTTGGTAACATGATGCCATTCATGCCCTAAAGACGGTAGTTTTGATGGAATGGTGAGGCAAAGGCAAAACTGGGGTAGGTTTAAGAGAGAAAATGTACAAGGAGAATTGGAAAGAATGCACTCAGACAACTTTTTCAGTTTTACTACTGAAGAAGTGGGATCGGTTGAAGAATGTTTTATTTTTTTAATATTTTTAAAGTTATTTTTTAGTGCCAGTGAGAATGATTCTGGGAACAGGAAAAAAATGATGATATAGGGAAGAGAGAGGACTGCAGGATAACCTTAAATGGACTGGAAATGAGATCTGAATGTAAGTGAAGGGATTGGCCTTATATAAAAACGTGGCTAGTTCATCTATGGTAACAGGTGGGAAAGCAGTGTGTGCCGGGCAGATGCTGGTACATGAGGAGCCATGGTGGGAGTCTGTAGAGTTCTTTTCTGATTGCTGCAATTTTCTCAGTGGCATAGGAAGCAAGGTAATCCATCAGCTGAAAGTAAAGAATGTAGGATGGTATTGGGGATTTGACAAAAGAGGAGCAAAAGCCGTGAAATAGAAACTAGGAAAATAAGAGAGTGAATTATGACCAGGGACGTGTCGTATGATTGCCAGACATCATCAAAGGCACGTTTAAAGTAAGTCACTTATTTCTGTAATTGTATTTATTTTAAGTGATGACAGTCATCATGATTTGTGTTTTTCTCCAGCTCTTTTCAGGTATAGAGGATGTAGAGAGTTGGGTTTGAAAAGGGTTTGGGCTTTGCTAAGGTGAGCACCACAAGGGCTGTTGGTTTAAGCAAGGATGTGATTATAATGATTGATATGGAATTTGAGGAGATGATCAATGTTTGTTGGACGAATAAGTGACTGAAAAAAAAACTGAACCATGTTTATAAAAAAAGAACAAAATACACTTTATAGAATAATAAAGTAAACATTCTCTCTTAATGCCTGAGAAATTGCAGAGTGCTCAGACAGTGAGGGTGTCCATGCTGGTCAATGTCCTGGGTGTCTGTCAGTCTCCACCTGCTGCTCTGTCTTTTTTCTTGTCACCTTTGTCTATGTATTTCTATCTGTTTGGGCCTTTGAGAATCTCCACCTACCTCTGTGCATCTCTCTGGGTCTGTTTGTGTAGATGGCTTTGTAATGTTAGGATATATTTTTATTTATTTATTTATTTTTTTAATTTTATTATTTTTTTAATTTGCATATGAGCAGGAGGCACCAGGGATCGAACTCCAGACCTCCAGCACGGCAGATCAGAGCTCTGCCTGCTGAGCCACGGCAGCCGCCCGATATATTTTTATTTATATGAGAAGTTTTACATTTGTCTAACATTTGGGGGTAGTCAATATTTTACATTGAATAATGCAATTGTATTTTAAAACTTAAGCTTGTCTTTATAATGCCTATTATGATTATTATACATGCTTATTATGGTTATTTTTTAAAACAGAGAAAAATAGAAATATAAAGAATGGAAAAATTGCTCATAATTTCACTATTTAAAGTTAACCATGGTGAAAATGTAAGTATATTCCCTTAGAGTATTGTCTAATGTTTACATAATTCGGATGCCACTGTATCTTTCTCTTCCCTCTTACCTTAACCTATTGTGAACTCCTCATAACATTCTTTGTGCTGGATATGTAAGTCTATCTTCTAGGTATGTCATATGTTAACTTTCTGTCAAAAAGGTAAAGGTTCTTTCTCTTTCCCATCTTTCTCTTACCCTTTTCCCCTTTCTCTCTCTCTCTCTCTCTTTCGTTCATCAACTTTCATGTAAGTCCTATGTGGGCATCATTATACCCCTGGTGTCTGCCTTGTAGTAGGCACTCAAATTTGTGCTTAATAGTGGTAATATATCAATTTGGAATATCTAAGTTAACAAGATTCTCTGTCTTACTGAATGTTAACTCATTGTTATATTGCAGTGGCACAGGATAAAAACCTCTCCTGCCCCCTGTCACCTAACCAGGATGTGGTGTACTGAGTTATGTGCCCCAGTTTAGACAGGTTCCTGATCATCTTGACCCACGTCCCTGTGGGTGTGAACCTGTTGTGCATAGGATCTCCTGAGAATAACATTTGAACTAAGGTGTGGCCCAACTGAATGTGGGTAGGCCTTAACCCAGATACATCTGGAGTCCTTTATAAGCAGAAGAAATTCAGACATAGTCAGAGAAAGTCATGGGGTGGAACCAGAAGTCAGAAGAAACTTGGAAGAGAAAGGAGAAAACATCACCATGTGGCAGGAAGGCCAAGAAAGCCCAGGATTACTGGCCAGTCAGACCGCTACTGGCTCTGGTAGGAAGCGTGCCCTTCTAGCCCAGGCCAATTTAGATTTCTGACCCCCCAAGCCATGAGTTGATCAATTCCTATCATTTAAGCCAACCCATTGTGTGGTATTTGTCATAGCAGCCTGAGAAAGTAAGACCCAAGGAAACTCACTCTCATCTGCATCCTTACATAGGTCTAACTTTGATTTACATAGAACTATACTAGTGCACTGGCCATAAATCTTTGACCAGGAACCGTAACCAACAGTTGCAATATCAGTAAATTTTCAGTGAAGCCAAAAGCAGACACTTGTAAAAAGTACAAAACTAAAATGGCTTCTGAGGATTTTAGTTAAGCAGCACAAATCTATAAGGCAGCATAAATTCTTTCCTTCAAACTTCATATAGGTATAAAATATTCCATTTCCTGGGTAGTTACTTACCAGAGAATCTTGGAAATTAGTTTAGAGGTCAGATCCCCACAAGGTTTGCCCAGACTTTGTTTAAATACGTCTAGTGCTGGGGGTCTTACAGTCTCTAGAGGGAGTGAGTCCATTCTGTGGGTGTTGGATGGCAAAATTGGTAGAAGTTTCTTTTTTATATTAAGGTAAAATGTGATTTCTATAAATTCTACAAAGGGGCCCTGGTTTATGGAACTTTTTGAGGTATATAGAATATGAATAATTGGAAATATTAGTTACTGGGCACTTCTGTAACTCTTAATTCTTTGTAGCCAATCAATTTTTCCTATCTCTTTTGGCTCTAATATTATTTACCCGATTTTAGTGCTATGGAGCTTCAACTCCTATGAATTATACATCTACCCAAAAGAAAGTTTAAGCCTTAGAGCAATTTGTAGACAGTTACTCATTTCTGAAAACAGAAATAATTAACAGGATCAGTGTAACTAATCATCATTTGTGAATTTATATGGATACATAATTACTAGCAATATATAATCTAGAGAAGTAATTAAAGAAATTATTTGTATAGCCACTTCTTAAAATTTAGGACAATTTCATTTTGTGCAAAGCTTATTTTCTTAAAAATCTCTATCTTATCTTCATTTAGCTTTAAAAAGAATATATTGGCTCTTCATGATTTAATCTTTTCCTCCTGAAACTCATTGTTCAGTGCCCCAGTTTAAAAAAATATTCAAACTGACCTGTCACTCAATTCCTTGCAATGGAATTAATAAAAACTTGGATTGAAAGGTCACCTTAAATAGGCATAATAAATTTACTGGCTAAAAGCTATCCCAACAACTTTCTGCACTATTTCTTCTTAACTCATTATTCCTGTGGGCCTTCCTGAATTTTACCTCTTTTTTTTTTTTTTTTTTGCATGGCTGGCACCGGGAACCAAACCCGGGTCTCTGGCATGGCAGGCATGAACTTTGCCACTGCGCCACCATTGCCCACCCCTTCCTGAATTTTAAGGAGTGCAAAATGTTAGAACGATTGGGACCTAGGACATTCTTTTTCATGAATAGAGAGCTAAAGGTAGTGTCAATGACAGTTCTTAAATTAATGAAGTTGACATAGGAGAGAGAGAAAGAGAAGGGGGGAGGAAGGGGGAGAGGAGAGAAAAAAATCAATGGATACTTAATTATTTCCTATAGTACCAAAAAGTAAAAGCTCTACATTATTCTAGAAAAACCCTTATTCTATGTCTTACATATATTTGATCCCATCATCATAGTGGTTAAGAACCTCATTATTTTTGATATTATTGTTTTTTAAATTTCTTAGCTGATGACCCTAAAACTGTTGGAGTTATTCAGCAGGTTTTGATGGAACAAGGCATAGGAATTTATATAAGGTATACGTAAGTAAATAGCCTTAATGTTACAAAGAGAGCTTCGTCATTCATTCTACAAATGTTTGTGGAGTAATTATTTATGTATTAATGAAGGAAATATGAAGATGTGCTTTTGGATAAGATAGGTTTTTGCATACAAACTAATTATTTTGTGGCATTAGCAATTTTTAAAAAGTTAACAGTATATTTATTAATTCAATAGGTAACACTGAATCAAAACATAAATGATAAGATTTAGTATGGATAATTCAGTTGGAGATAGCATATGATCTTTATGATAGTCTCAGGCTAATTTCATATGTGCATTGAAGGCTTAATGTGTTGAACAACTATTGGAAGTACATACAAGGAAATTAACAAAATTGAATGTTATCATCTCTACGTATATAAAAATGGTATGTATTATTATCTGTAGTCCACCTCAACTCATGACAAACAAGTTCATGCCTTGACCCTCCAAATCTGGATATAAGTTTATTTACAAGATTTCCAACTCTGAAAAATTTATCTGTTAACCTCTAATTCTTCCACTCTTCCCATTGTCAGGCCCCTCAAACCTCTTTTTTACACTTATTTTGACCTTGATCTCTTAGCCCATACAATCTTCCAAACCCTCTGTCTTTACCTGTCTTGTACCTTTCTCCTTGCTAATATTTATCCAGTCATATTTTTTCTTATATTTTCATTTTGAAATAATTTCAAATTTATAAGACAGTTGCAAAATTATACAGTATTGATACAGAGAACTCGAACATATCTGCCTCTCAGGATATCTGGTTTCACCAATTTTAATATTTTACCACATTTTCTGTATCATTCTGCCTTCATCTATCAATCTTTCTATTTTCTAAGCATTTGAGAGATTACATCATGCCTCTTGAATCCATAATAGAACTATTCACTTATTCAACCGACTTAAGTACAGTTATCATGTTCGAGAAATTTAACATTGATAGAAAATCAATGATCTGTATACCAATTTTTTCTTATGTCCTAATAATGTCCTTTTGTGCCTTTTCCCCTCTATTTTTAGATCCAGTCCATGATCATGTACTGCATTTAATTGTCATTGTCTCTTTAGTTCTTTTTTTTTCTTTTCATTGTGAAAACATATACCATAAACATCCTCACTCCTAAACATACCACTGAAGTGGGAATAATGACATTCACAATGTTTTCTACCCTCCAAACCCCATTACCAGAACTTTCCCATCACCCCAAACAGAAAGCAAACATCCATGTTTTAACTCCCCATTTCCCCTCCTCTCTGCCCTTGGTAAACTGTACTCTACTATCTATCCATATGAGTTGTCATATTCTAGTTATTTTATATAAGTGGACTCATAGTATCTCTATCTTTGTGTCTGACTGCTTTCATACAATTTAATGCCTCTAGATTTGATCCTTGTAGTGGCATTTATCAGAATTTAATTCACTTATTTTTCTCTTTATTAGATAAATTATAGATTTACAGAAAATCCAGGTTCCTATATACTGCCTCTGCCCCAGTAATCCCTATTATTAACACTTTGTATTAGTGTGGTCCCTTTGTTACAACTAATGAAGCAATATAAGAGTAAGAGTAAGAATTACAATTAGCTATCCATCTATTAACTATAGCCTATAGTTTACATTAGGGTCACTGGTTTGTGGTGTACAGTCAAATGAGTTTTTTTCTCACTTTTTTCTAGTAACCTGTATACAGCTTAAAATTTCCCCTTTTACCACATGTAAATATGTAATTCAGTGGTGTTAATTACATTCGCAGTGTTGTCCCATCATAACCACCAGCCATTGACAAAACATCTCTATCACTCCAAATAGAAAATCTGGGGTACTATTAACATTAACTCCCCATTCCCTAAACCCACTGTGGAGCCTAGTAAACTGTATTATATCTTATGGCTATGAATTTTCTTATTCTAATTATTTCATATCAGTGGGATCATATTGTATTGTCCTTTTTTTGTGTCTGGCTTATTTCACTCAACATGAGGTCTTGAAGGATGACTGAATGTATCAGAACTTCCTTTTTACAGTTGAATAATATTCTATCATATGTAAATACCACATTTGGTTTTTCCATTCATATGCTGAAATACAGTTGAGTGGCTTCCAACTTTTGGCAACTGTGAATAATGCTGCTTTCAATTCTTTTTGGGATATACCTAGAAGTAGAATCACCAGGTCATGCAGTACTTTCTTTTCATTTTTTTACAGATCAAATGACATATTTATTTCTTAAGTTTTGAAAATTCCTATACTTTGAAGACTTAAAAATCTTAGACTAAATTTGATATTGTCTTTACAAAACCACTCGTTTAGATTCCCAAAGGCTAAAATGATATAAAATCCATTTTACGTAAACACCTATGTATGGGAGCACAGCATAGCATGGTGGTCTTTAGAAATATTCATTGCTAAGAGTTAGTAGATCATGCCTTGTAATTTACATAATTTACATTCCCCTATAATGAGCTTTAAAGAGTTCATAATTGCTACAAAACTTTAATTAACATGTGATATGAGAAGCCTTTTATGAATGAAGAACTGGGTGTTGGATAAGTGTGAAAAAAATGAAATTAAAATTTCTAGAATATAATAATTTCATATTTAACTTTCTGAGGAATTGCCAAACAGTTGTTCACAGTGGCTGCGCCAATTTACATTCCCACCAATGCTGAACGAGTGTTCCTATTTCTCCACATCTTCTCAAACACTTATTTTCTGTGTTTTCAATAGTAACCATTCTAGTGGGTGCAAAAGATACCTCATTGTGGTTTTTATGTGAATTTCCCTAATAACAAATGATGGTGAGCATCTTTTCATGGCAATTTGTTTATTTTCTTTGGAGAAATGTATATTCAAGTCTTTTGCCCATTTTTGTATTGTTTGCATATTTTTTGTACTTAAGATATAATTAACATAGAATGCAGATCTTAAGTATTCAGTTTGATGAGTTTTGACAATAGTGTCCATCTGTGTAATCACCACCCAAATCAAGATGTAGAACATTTCCATCCACCAGAAAAAAAGATGTCTTAGTTTTAAAGCAGAAAAATATAGAGAAGAAAATTAAAATGATTGTACCAGTAGTAATCATTAACAATTTTAGTTTATTCTTCCAGTATTTTCTATGCATATTGTTTTTTAAGCAATTTTATTAAGATGTGTTCACATACCATATTATCTCTCCAACATGTATAAAAGTGGCTTTTAGTATAATCACAGAGTTGTGCATTCATCACCACAATCAACTCTAGAACATTTTCACTACTCGGAAAAGAAAAGCACCATACCCCTTAGCAGTCATCTCACAATCTCTCTAGCCCTCCCCCATAACCAGTAATCTAATTCTGTCTCTGTAAGTGTAATCATATTTACATTTTACGTAAATGTAATCATACAATATGTAGTACTTAGTATTTGGCTCCTTTCACTTAGCATAAAGTTTTTAAAATAATAAAAATAACAGTAATTATTATCATTTTAATTAGAGAGGTTGTAGTTTTACAGAAAGGTCATGTGAGAAATACAATATTCCCATATACTCCACTATTATTGTACAGGTCCCTTGCATCCTAAATTAAATTTATTCCTAGATACTTGCTTCTTTTAGTTGCTATTGTAAATGGAAAT
The DNA here is from genome assembly GCA_004026745.1 of Myrmecophaga tridactyla. Taxonomy (NCBI): domain Eukaryota; kingdom Metazoa; phylum Chordata; class Mammalia; order Pilosa; family Myrmecophagidae; genus Myrmecophaga; species Myrmecophaga tridactyla. The sequence continues at coordinate 16,546 of PVIY010016824.1, read as the reverse complement.
TTTTCCTCCTCAGATTTCTCATTACTAGTATATAAAAACACTACTAACTTTTGCATGTTGATCTTGCATCCCACCACTTTGCTGAACTCATTCATTAGCTCTAGTTAGCTTTGTTGTAGATTTTTCAGACTTTCTATGTATAAGATCATGCCATCTGCAAATAGTGAAGGTTTTACTTCTTCCTTTCTCATTTGTAGGCCTTTAATTATTTTTCTTGCCTAAGTTCTCTAGCTAGAACTTCTGATACAGTGTATGACCAGTGTTGGAGAAATTGTGGAGAAGGATTATTCAACTCTGCCTTGTTTCTGATCTTAACAGGAAAGCTTTCAGTCATTCACCATTGAGTATGATGTTAGCAATGGGTTTTTCATATATGCCCTTTATCATATTGAGAAAGTTTTCCTTCTATTCTTATCTTTGGAAGTGTTTTATCTAGAAAGGGTGCTATATTTTGTCAATTGCCTTTCTGTGTCAATTGAGATGATTGTTTCTTCCCTTCAATTTTTTAATGTGGTGTATTAATTGATTTTCTTTTGTTGAACTACCCTTGCATACCTGAGACAACATTGATCATTGTGTATAATTCTTTTAATGTGCTATAGGATTCTATTTGCAAATATTATGTTGAGGATTTTTGCATCTATAGTCATTAGAGAGATTGGTCTTTAATTTCCCTTTCCTGTAGTATCTTTCTCTGGTTTGGGTATTAGGTTTATAATGGCTTCATTGAATGAGTTAGTAGTGTTTTTTACTCTTCAGTTTCCTGGAAGAGTTTGGGCAGGATTGGTATTGATTCTTCTTGAAGTGATTGGTAAAATTCACCTGTGAAGCCATCTGGTTCTGGGCTTTTCTTTGTTGGGAGTTTTTTGATGGCTATTTCAATTTCTTTACTTGTTATTGGTTTGTTAACAACTTCTATTTCTTCTGGAATCAGTGTGGGTTGTTCATGTGTTTCTATGAAATTGTCCATTTCAATTAAGTTGTCTAGTTTGTTGGTGTACATTTATTAATAGTATCATCTTATAATATTTTTTATTGCTGTGGGTTCAATAGTAATGCCCCCCCCTCATTAATGATTGTGTTTAACTTCATCTTCTCCTTGTCAGTCTAGCTAAGGGCTTGTCAATTTGGTTGACCATCTCAAAAAACATTTTTGGTTTTGTTCACTCTATTTTTCATTCTCAGTTTCATTTCTTTTTGCTCTAATCTTTGTCATTTCTTACTTTCTGCTTGCTTTGGGATTCCTTTGCTGATCTCTTTCTAGTTCCACCAGATGTATAATTAGATCTTTGATTTTATCTCTTTATTCCTTTTTAATGTAGGCATTTGGGGCTGTAAATTTCCCTCTCAGCTTTGCCTTGGTTGAATCCCATAAGTTTTGATATGTTATGTTTTCATGTTCACTGATCTAGAGATATTTAGTGATTTCTCTTGAAATTTCTTCCTTGACCCACTGATGTTTTAGGAATGTGTGGTTTACTGGTCATTCCCTGGAACGTAGGGTATTTGTATGATACCTGAAACTTAGAGTTATAGCTTTGCTGCTATGAAAGTCAGCAGTAGCTCACATAGCAACTATTTAAAAAGTCAGAAAAGTGATCAGACTTCGACTAGAGATATGAGTGAAGCTGATCTGGGATAGGCTAAGGTAAATAAGAATACAGGGTAAAGGATGATATGATTTATATTTTAAAATTTCAACTTCTGTATGAGATCACAGGAAGAGATATTTATTTGGTGCAAAATTTATATTTTTGGTAGTGTACTATTGAATTCAACATGTATGATCAGTTTATTCAAACACCATAATTATGTAGAATCTTGAATAGGGACTGAGCTCTTGTTGGTTTGTACAGGTTAGTGTGATGCCCCGATAGATCCCAGAGTAATTTGGGCAGAGAATGAAGTATTTGCAAAGTCCCCTTGAGGGACTGAGAAGAAAGGAGGAAATATTCAACTTCCCCATTTGGGGAATTCCTAATATTCTTACAAGCAGTGGGGACAACCAATTCAATAGGCTGAGCCCTTGATCTTGGGGCTCACCGCTATGAAACTTATTCCCACAAAGGAGGAGCTACGCCTATTTATAATTATGTCTAAGTGTCACCCCCAGAGAACTTCTTTTGTTGCTCACATGTGGCCTCTCTCTCTCTAAGCCAATTGAGCAGGTGCACTCACTGCCCTCACCCACTATGTGGGATATTATTTCCAGGGGTGTAAATCCCCCTGGCCACATGGGACAGGACTCTCAGGAATGAGCCAGGACTGGCATCATGGGATTGAGAATGCCTTCTTGACCAGAATGGGAAGAGAGCAATGAGAAAAAATAAAATTTCAGTGGCTGAGAGCTTTCAAACAGAGTCAAGAGGTTATCCTGGAGATTATTCTTATGTATTATATAGATATCCCTTTTTAGTTTATGGTATATTGGAGTGGCTGGATGGAAGTACCTGAAACTGTTGAACTGTGTTCCAGTTCAAGCCTTGATTCTTGAAGGTGATTGTATATTGATATAGCCTTTACAGTGTGACCATGTGATTGTGAAAAACTTGTGGCTGACACACCCTTTATCTAGGGTATGAACAGATGAATATTTATTAAAATAATAGGGGGATTGGGGTAAAAAATGGGTAGATTGCAATATTAGTTGTCAGTAAGTGGGAGAAGTAAAGGGTATGGGATGTATGAGTTTTTTCTTTTTATTTCTTTTTTCTGGGGTGATGCAAATGTTCTAAAAATGATCATGGTGATGAATACACTACTATGTGATGATATAGTGAGCCATTGATTATGTATTTTGGATGGACTGTATGGTATATGAAGAGATCTCAATAAAAATATTTAAAAAAAGAATGTGAAGAGAGAGAGGGAAAGATCAAAAGCGATGGTGGAGTTATACAGTGAAGGTAGGATTTAACAAATGATATGAATGCTGAATTTATTAAATTGATATCTCTTTTGGTCTACAGTATCTTAGAGCAGCTAGAAGTAAAAACCTCAAATTGTAGAATTGTGACCCATGTCAAACTCTGAAATATGTTCTACAACTAATTGTGGTACTGTACTTGGAAATGTATTGCTTTTTTGTATATATGTTATTTCTCACAAAAAAAAGAAGAAAAAAGTCAATTGTGATGATAAAATATTTAAGACTTCTAGCCTCCTATATTCTGGAGCAGCTAGAAGGAACAAAATCTGAGGGGATCGTATGGTAGCCCATAACAAACTCTGGGATCTGTCCTGTAACTGTTGTTGAAGAGTGCTTTGAAAACTATTGCTTTTTTATTCTTTGCTTTGTTTATATGTTATACTATACAATAAAAAAGTTTTTTTAAAAGAAGAATGTTTGTTTAAGCTCCATAAATTTGTGCATACTTCAGTCCTCTGCCTGTTGATTTCCAGCTTTATACCATTATGATCAGAGAAAGTGCTTTATATAATTTCAAATGCTTTGAATAATTTCAGTTTTTTTAATTTAAGACCTGTTCTGTGGCCCAATATGTGTTCTATCCTGGAGAATAATTTATGAGTACATGAGAAGAATGTATAGCCTGCTGTTTTGGTGTGTATTGTTATGTATATATCTGTTAGGTCTAGTTCATTTATCAAATTATTCAACTTCCATATTTCTTTATTGATTCTCCATCTAGATGTTTTGTCTAATGATGTGAGTGGTGTATTGAAGTCTCCAACTATTATTGTAGCTATGTCTATTTCTCCCTTCAGTTTTGTTAGTGTTTGCCTTGTGTATTTTGGGGCACCCTGGTTAGGTGCATATATATTTATGATTGTTATTTCTTCTTAGTTGAACAAGAAGAAATTGTCCTTCTTTTTCTGTTGTAACAGCTTTGCAGTTAATGTCCATTTTGTCTGATATTAGTGGAGCTACCTCAACTCTTTTTTTTGTCACAGCTTGTGTGGAATATCTTTTTCCAGTCTTTCACTATCAAATATTTGTAACCTTGAACCTGAGCTCAGTCTCTTATAGATAGCATGTAGATAGCTCATATTTTTTTTTATCCATTCTGCCAGTCTGTGTCTTTTGATTGGGGACTTTATTAACATTCAATATTACTACTGTATAGGCACTACTTACTTCAACCATTTTATCCTTTGGTTTTTATATGCCATATATACATATGTCAATAAAAATGTCATATGAAAATTATTTTTGTCTCTCTTTTTACTCTTTTGTTAGTTATTCTTACTGATCATCTTCATTTCTACACTGCTCTTGAAGCCTCTCTCTCCTGTCCTTTCCTTTCAGCCTGCAGGACTCCCTTTAATATTTCTTGAGGGCTGTGTTAATGAACTCTCTTGGCTTCTGTTTATGTGTGTATATTTTAAACTCTCCCTTATTTCTAAATTTTTAATTTTTTATTGATACATATTATATATTCACATACTATGTAATCATACAACGTGTACAGTCACGGGTTCACAATATCATCATATAGCTGTGCATTTATCATCTCAATCAACATTTTCTTTCTTTTTTGTAAAAAATAATGTTCTAGCTTACAAGCTGCCAAAATATGATATACCAGAATTAGAACAGCTTTTAAAAATGGTAATTTATTAAGTTGCAAGTAATAAGGCCATGAAAATGTCCAGATTAAGGCAAGGCTATGAAAATGCCCAAATTAAGGCACCAACAGGATGTTACCTTCACTCAAGAAAGGCTGATGAACTTCAGGGTTTCTGAAGGGTACATGGCAGTGTGCTAGGTTTTCCTTCCAGCTTCTTGTTTCATGAAGCTCCCCTGAGGATATTTTCCTTCTTCATCTCCCAAAGATCTCTGGCTGTGTGGGCTTTCAAGCTTTTTCCAAAATGGTTCCCTCTTAAAGGGAAACCCCAACTTGAATGGGTAGTGACACAACTCCATGGAAACCATCTAATCAAAAATTACCACCCACGATTGGGTGAGTCATATCTCCACGGATAATAAAAAATCTCCCCACCCAGCAATATTGAATGATAATGAAAGGACGTGGCTTTTCTGGGGTACACCACAGATTCAAACAGGCACAAATAACATATTTACAAAAAAGCAATAAATGAAAGCACATCACAACAATTAGTTATAGAACAGATTTCAGAGTTTGGTATGGGTTACAATTCCACAATTTCAGGTTTTTGCTTCTGGTTGCCCTATGATACTGGAGATTACAAGAAATATCAATATAATGATTCAGCAAGCAAACTCATTTGTCAAACCCTACCTTCTTTGTATAACTCCACTATCACCTTTGATCTTTCTCCCACTCTTGAGAAGTATTTGGGCTATGCCCATTCTAACTTTTCATGTTGGAAAGGGCTGTTGATAATATGGAATGAGAGGGATGGAACTAGCTGATGTTCTGGAGAGACTGGCCTCTCTGCATTTCAGGACTTATCTGGTCCAAGGACCCAACTGGAGGTTGTAGGTTTCTGGAAAGCCACCCTAGTGCATGGAACCTTTTTAGAATCTTATATATTTACTTAGGTGTTCTTTAGGATTGGCAGGAATGGTTTTGGTTGGTGTCTGGCAGGCTATGATAGGTAGCAATGTCTAACTGAAGCTTGCATAAGAGTGACCTCCAGAGTAGCCTCTCGACTCTATTTGAACTCTCTCAGCCATTAATAGCTTATTTGTGGCACTTCATTCCCCCTTTTTGTTCAGGATGGCATTACTGATTCCATGGTGCCAGGGCCAGGCTCATCCCTGGAGGTCATGTCAGCAGAGAGACTTTCATCCCTCCCATGCCAGCAGAGAGGGATGAAAGCAGAGAGACTTTCATCCCTCCATCCCTGGAGGTCATGTCCCACATAGGGGGGAGGGCAATGATGTCACTTGCAGAGTTGGGCTTAGAGAGAGAGGCCACATCTGAGTAACAAAAGAGGTCCTCTGGAATGAACTCTTAACCATACCTATAGGTTGACTAAGCTTCTCTGCTACTCTTCCTTATTTTTGAAAGACAGTTTTGCTATATAGAGAATTCTTGACTGGCAATTTATCTCATTCAGTATCTTCAATATATCACACCACCACCTTTCTCACCTCCATAGTTTCTGATGAGAATTTGGTGCTTAGTCTTTTCAGGCTTCTCTTGTATGTAATGAATCACTTTTCTCTTGCTGCCTTCAGAATTCTCTTTTTATCTTTGGAATTTGACATTATGCTTAGTATGTGTCTTGAAGAAGGTCTATTTGGATTTATTCAGTTTGGAGTAGATTGCACTAGTTGGACCTGGATATCAATACCTATCATAAGTTGGGTAGTTCTCTGCCATTATTTCCTTCTCCCCCTTTTTCCTTGTCTTCTCCTTCTGGGACACTCATGATGTGAAGGTTTTATTTTGTCATTCACTTCCCAGAGACCCTGAAGTTTTCCCTATTCTTTTCTCTATCTGTTCTATTGTCTATTTGAATTCATATGCTCTCTCTTCTAACTCATGGTCCTTTCTTCTGCCTATTCAAATCTGCTGTTGTGTACCTCTAGTGTATTTTGAATTCCATCTATTGTGTCTTTTATTCCTTTGTGATCTGTTATTCTTCTTTGCATACTTTCACATTCTTCTTCATACTCACTCAGTATCTTCTTTTTTCTTTTTTTTAAAGTATCTTCTTACTGTCCTTTATTCCTTTAGCCATTTTGTTGAATTGTTTTAGGAGATTTGCTTGAACATCTTTGATTAGTTGTTTCAGACTCTATATCTCCTCCAACTTTTTATTTGCTCCTTTGACTATACCATATCTTCCTTTTTCTTAATATGGCTTGTATTATCTTTGTGGATTTACTCCAATGGTCACATTCTCTTGTCAGTGCTTTTGCTGTTGATTGAGTTTTTGTTAATGCTCTTCTTTGATCCCACCAGGGCTGAGCCAAAGACCCATAAAAGGAGTATACCCCAGTTCAACAGGGTCCCAGGGAGAAAGAAGGTCAGGTAGAGATGTCAACTGTCTTTAATTCCATTTAGACAGGGTGCACTTTCCTTGCTTGTAGCAAATGGTGATCTTTGGCAACCTATTCCCCTCAGCTCTCAGAAGGCATGCTATTTTTAGTGGTTGGCACCAGACAATGGCCATAACCTTGCCAGGTGGGGTAGGTTGAAGCCACCATGAGCAGTCCAAATTCACTGACCAAAAGGTGGCACAGTGCTAGATCATGTCCTGCCCTGTCCTTGGGAGAGTAGACCTCCACTGCCCTTTCAATCTAGAGCTGCTGGCCCACCAGAAACTGGAGAACTGGATGCCTCTCCCCTGAGAGTGGGGGATAGACTCCAAGAGCTGGGGCTGAGGGGTTTACTAATGATCTCTCCTTGCAACTTCTTTGTCTCTTAGTCCTACACGTTCCTGGGTGTTGCAGAACTCTCCTACCAAGCTTCAGAGTCCCAGATCCATTGTTGCAGAATGTTTCTGCCTGACCCCTAATTGTTTTTCTGGGAAAAAAAGTCAGCCCAAACTCTCCTTGATCAGGCATCTTAGATCTGCTATGCTTTTCTTTCCTTCCTTCCTTCCTTCCTTCTTTCCTTCCCTTCCCTTCCCTTTCCCTCTTTCTTTCTTTTTTTATGCTGTATGGTGGAGTCACATTTCCTTCTTTTTCCATGTGAGTATCCTGTTACTGCAGCACCATTTGTTGAATTTTGTTTATTTGTTTTTGTTGGTTTCTTTTGTTTGTTTGGGAAGTGCATGGGCCAGGAATCGAACCCAGATCTCCTGCATGGCAGGCAAGACTGCTATGCTTTTTAATTGGTATAGTTTTCTAGGAAGTTTTAAGAGCAGTGTGATCCTTTAATTTCATTATCCTTTTTCAAGATGGCTTTGATTATTTAGGGTTCCCTACCCTTCTATATAAATTTGATGACTGGATGTTTTGATTACTGTAGATTTGTAATAAGTTTTAAAATTGGAAAGTGTGAAGTTTCCAACTTTATTCTTTTTCAGGGTGATTTGGGTCTTCAGGGTCCTCTCTCCTTTCATATGAATTTGATTATTGGTATTTCTGTTTCTGCAAAGAAATCTATTGGACTGTGTTGAACCTGTAAATTGCTTTGGGTAGAACAGAAATTTTAACAGTATTTAGTCTCCCATTTCACGAACATGGGATATACTTCCATTCCTTTGGGTCTTTGATTTCTTTTAGCAATGTTTTTTAGTTTTCTGTGCATATTATTTTCATTCTTGGTTAAATTTATTTGTGGTAATTTGATTCTTTTAATTGCTATTATAAATGGAATTTTCTTTATTTCTTTTTCAGTTTGTTCATTACTAGTGGATAGAAATAGTGCTGATGTTTGTGTGTGGATTTTGTATCCTACCATTTGGTTTATTGTGGATTTTTCAGGATTTTCTGTATATAGGAGCATGTCATTGGCAAATAGGGAATCCTTTGGTTCTGTCTCTCCAATTTGAATGTCTTTTACTTCCTTTTCTTGCCTAGTTGCTCTGCCTAGAACATCTAGTACAGTGCTGAATAACAGTGGCAACAGTGAGCATCTGTTTTGGCTTGCTAAAACTGCTGGAATGCAATATACCAGGAAGGAAATTTATTAAAGTTGCAAGTCTTACAGTTCTAAGGCTCTGAAAATGTTCAAATTAAGACACCAATAAGATTACCTTCACTGAAGAAATGCTGATACCATCTGGAACTCCACTGTCAGCTGGGAAGGCACCTGGCTGGCATGTGCTAGTTCCTTGCTCCTGAACTCCTTTTCAGCCTCTGTTTCCTGGGAGGGGGTGGGGGGGGGGTGGGGAGGGGAGGGGAGGGTGTTCCTCACTTGGCTTCTCTACGCTGGATTTCATCTCTTGACTTCCCTTGGTTCTCTGAAGGTTCTGGCTTGCTTAGCATCTCCTGGGAAGGTACATGGCAACATCTGCTGGGCTCTGCTTGTTCCAAGGCATCTTGCTCTCTCTGTCAGCACTACAAGCATCTCCAAACATCTTTTCTCGTCAGTTCTGAAGCAACTGTTCTCCAAGCATCTGCATCTGAGGCTTCTCCAAGATGTTTCTCCCTTTAAAGGACTCTAGTAAACTAATCAAGACCTACCTTGAATGGATGGAGTTACATCTCCATCTAATCAAAAGGCCAAACCCACAATTGGGTGTGTTACATCTCCATGGAAGTAATCTAACTAAGAGGTCACACCCACAACTGGGTGTGTCACATCTTCATGGAAACAACTTAATTAAAAGATTCTACCCTACAATATTGAATCAGGATTAAAGATATACAGTAGTTTCAAATCAGCACAGCATCCTTGTCTTGTTCCTGATCTTAGAGGGAAAGCTTCCAATCTTTTACTTTTGAGTATGTTAGCTTTGAATTTTTCATATATGCCATTTGTCATGCTAAGGAAGTTTTCTTCTATCATGAATTTTCTGAGTCTTTTATCTAGAAGGAGTGCTGGATTTTGTCAAATTCCTTTTCATCATCAATTAAGATGATCATGTGTTTTTTTTCCCTTTGTTGTATTGGTATAGCATATTACAATATTGATTTTCTTATGTGGAACCACCCAGGCATACCTGGAATAATTCTCACTTAATCACCAAATATAATTCTTTTAATATGGTATTGGACTAGATTTACTAGTATTTTGTTAAAGTTTTTAGCATTTATATTCATAAAGGATATTGGTCTGTAATCCTTTTTTCTTGTGGTATCTTTAATGGCTTTGGTAGTAGGGTGATAAATTGGCTTCATACACTGAATAAGGAAGTGTTTCCTCCACCTCAATTTTTTTGAAGCATTTGAGCAGGACTTGTGTTAATTCTTCTTGGAATGTTTAGTGAAATTCACCAGGGAAGTTACCAGTTCCTCATCTTTTCTTTGTTGGGAGATTTTTTACTATTGATTCAATCTCTTTACTTGTTCATCTCCTGAGATACTCTAATTCTTCTTGAATCAGTTTATGTATGTTATGATTCTGGGAATTTGTCCATTTTACTAGTTGATCTAATTTGTATACATACAGTTGTTCATTTTATCCTCTTATAATCCTTTTTATTTCTGTGGAAAATGTTGTAATGACCCTTTCATTTCTGATTTTAAATATTGCATCCCCTTTCTCTCTTTTTTAGTTAGTCTTATTTATTGATTTTATTGATCTTTTCAAGAAACCAACTATTGGTTTCATTATTGTTTTTTTTTTTTTTAATTCTCTGATTCATTTATCTCTGCTCTCAACTGCTTGCTTCAGGTTTAGTTTGCTTTTGTTTTTCTAGATCCTGTTGTGAAATTAGGTATCTGAGATCTTTCTTCTTGTATAATATAAACATTTTTAGCTATAAGTTTCCCTCTCAGCCCTGCCTTTGCTGCATCTTGTGTTTTGGCATGTTGTGTTTTCATTTAGATTTGCCAAAATTAGGAAATTTTCCTAATTTCCCTTGTGATTTCACCTTTAACCCATTGGTTATTTAAAAGAATGTTGTTTAATTTCCACAAATTAGTGAATTTTCCAGTTTTCCATCTGTTATTGATTTCTAGCTTCATTAGATTGTGGTGAGAGAAGATACATTGTGTGATTTCAATACTTTTAAATTTATTGGGACTTGTTTTGTGACCTAATATTTAGTTTCTACTGGAGAATAACCCATTTGCACTAGTGAAGAATGTGTATTGTGTTCCCACTAGGTGAAGAATTCTGTTAGGTCTAGTTGGTTTGTAGTATAGTTCAAGTTTTCTACTTTTTTCCTGCTCTTCTGTCTAGATGTTTTTTCCATTATTGAAAGTGCTGTATCAACACCTCCTACTATTAATGTAGAACTGTGTATTTTAAACTACATATCTGTTAATAGTTGCATCATATATTTCAGGGCTTTGCAATTAGCTGCATATATATATAATTATATCTTCTTATTGAATTGAACCATTTATGAGTATATAGTGACCTTCTTTATCTCTCATAATAGTTTTTTGACAATGTCTATTTATCTGATAGTAGTACAGGTACTCTAGCTCTCTTTTTGTTACTATTTGCATGGTATAGATTTTTTCCTTACTCTCATTTTCAGATTGTTTGTACCTGAATTTAAGGGGGGGTTCTCATAAACTGTGTTTAATTGGGCAATGCTTTTTCATAAAATCCATTACGCCAATCTGTCTTTTTACTAGAGCGTTTAATCAGTTTACTTTAAAGTAACTTCTAATAGTGCAGAATATTCTTTTGCCACATTGCTACTTGGTCTTTGTAAGTCTTATATCTTCTTTGTTTGTCAATTCTTTGATTAATGCCTACTTTCATATTTATTTGATTTTTTTTGTGCTGTACCATATTGAGACCTTTCTCATTTCCTTCTCTATATATTTTTCAGAAATTTTCTTTGTGGTTACCATGGGCCTTAAATTTAACATCTAAATTTATAACAATCACATCTGATTTGATATTAAGTTAACTTCAGTAACATACCCATGTGTCATTCCTATTCACCATTAAATATATTTTTAGTAGTTGTTGCAAATTATATCTTTATATTTTGTAGATCCCCAAATCATAGATTTATCATTATTTTGTATGCATTTACATTTTAAAACTTGTATGAAGTAAAGAGTGGAATTAAATACCAAAAAATACAGTGTGATTGTTCTGACATTTATAATTACCCAAGCGGGTAATCTTTACTGGAGGTTTTAATTTATTCATGCTTCCTCTGTCCCCTGTCTAGTGTCCTTTCCTTTCAGTCTGAAGGGCCCCCTTTGACTTTGCTTATAGGGCAAGTCTAGCGATCATGAGCTCCCTGAGGTCTTGTTATCAGGGAATGTCTTATCTCCCTCATTTTTGAAAGATACTCCTACTGGATATAACATTCTGGGTTGGGCAGTTGTTTTCTCTCAGTAGTTTAATATGTCACCCACTGCCTTTGATAGTTTATGATAAGAAATTGGAACTTAATATTATTGGGGTTCTCTTGTACAAAACATGTTGTTTTTCTCTTGGCACTTTCAGAACTTTTTCTTTGTCCTTGACAGTCTGACTGCTCTGTGCATGGGCATGGTTATCTTTGAGTTTATCCTGTTTGGGGTTTATTTGGCTTTTTGATTGTACATATTTACAGGTTTTGTTAAATTTGGGAAGTTATTTTTTGCCATTGTATCCTTGAATATTCCTTCAGCCCCTTTCTTTCTTTTCCTTCTGGGACTCTATAATGCACATATCCATATGCTTGGGGGTATTCCATGGTGCTCTTAGGCTCTTTTCACATGTTTACATTGTTTTTCTTTCTGCTCTTTAGTCTGAGTCATTTTGAATGTCTTGTCTTTGAGTTCATTGATTCTTTCTTCTTCCAGCTCCGATCAGCAATTGAAGCCCTCTAGAAAAGTCTTCATTTCAGTTACACTGTTTTCAACTCCATTATTTCTGTCTGGTTCCTGTTTAAATTTCTGTCTCTTTATTTAGATTCTTGTGTTGTTTATTCATTGTTTTTCTGCTATCTTTTCATTATTTCTCTTTGTTTTCCTTTATCTCCCAAAGCATAATGAATATCAGTGTTTTTAAAGTCTTTTTCTGACATGTCCAACATCTGGACTTTTTGTTAATCATTTCTGGATTTTTATCTTGTTCTTTGGATGGGCCATCATGTCCTGTTCTTTGCTTGTCTTGCAATCTCTTGTTGCACTCTGCACATTTTAATATTTTTAAGTGTTAATTCTTGGATTTAGTTCTGGAGCTATCTGTTCCTGAAGGTTGTATCCAGGTAGTGATATGACAGACATTTCCTTGAGTGCCAGTTGCTAACAGAAACAAACCAGCCAGCTAAAACCTTTCATGGTCATTGCATATTAGCTTTTGAGTTGGTTGGTGCTCTCTTTCAAAGTTAAGCTCTCCTATTATAAGATAAGCTTGAGACAAAATTGAAGTATCTTCTCTGTGCCTCTGCCTTGTCCTGGCCTTGTGCTTGCCAATGACCTTACAAATCCCCCTGTTTACAGGAACTTGAATGTCCCCTATATTCACTATGGAATAGACTTTGTCCCCCTCCTTGGTGCATATAATCATTTGCTCCAGGCTGCTTTGACTTAATTATCTCTGACACTGCTCTTGTGGTCCACAAGCTGCTTGTGGCAGGGCAGATTCTTGGAAGACAAGTCGAAAACATGTTTCCTGGCTTGGTCTTTCAGTCTGCCAACTGATAGTTTGGTAAGGATTTTTAGGCACCCCAGAATGAGCATAGGGGTACACTACTCCCTCCAGAAAGGACCAGAGACACACCATGGGCACACCGGCTGGCTCTACATGGTAACAGGGAGGATATGAGGAAGGGACAGGCAAAGTTGCCGTGAGCTTTTCCTACTGTTTTTAAAGACTTGCTTTCTTGATTCAGTACTCACCCATTTACTTCAACCCTTTAATAGATTTCCTAAGTTCTGAGGAAGATAGCTCTGTCAATTTTTGTTAGTTCAAAGATTCTATCAGAGATGACATGTTAGAGGATCATATACTACCATCTCGGCCAACTGGAAGCTCAGATTCTATCAGAATTTCACTCCCTGTTTAAGGCTGAGTAAAGTTCCATTGTATGTTTATGTAACTATATTAGTCACGGTTCTCTAGAGAAACAGAACCAACAGGAGATATCTGTAAATATGAAATTTATAAAAGTGTCTCATGCAACTGTGGGGATGTAAGAGTCCACACATGAGTCTGCACCCCAGAATGAGCCTCCAATGAAGGTGCTCAGTGAACTCCCAGGAGAGGCTAGCTGGCTGAAGCAGAGAGATTCTCTCTTCTGAATTCTCCTTAAAAGCCTTCAGGTAATTAGATTAGGCATCACTCTTTGCAGAAGACACTCCCTTTAGCCAAAGGCAGATGTAATTAGCTGTGGATGCGATGGATGTTTTCATGATTTAAGTCCGAAATGTACTCACAATAATAGATAGAAGACTGTTAGTATTGCACAGATAGTATTGATTTTTTAATGCCACTAAGTCTTCTAATCCATGTGCATGGATTGCCTTACTATTCATTAAGATCTTCCTTATTTTTTTTCAGTAATGTTTTATAGTTTTGGTATACAAGTTCTTTATCCCCTTAGTTAAATTTATTTCTAGATATCATTTTTTTTAGTTGCTATTGTAAATGGTATTGTTTTCTTGATTTCCTTTATGGACTATTCATTGCCAGTATATAAAACACCAGATTTTTGTTTATTAATCTTTTACTCTGCCATGTTGCTAAATTCATTTATTTGTTTTAGAAGCTTTCTTATAGGTTCTTCTAGATTTTCTATATATAGGCTTAAGTCATTTATGAATAGGGATAGTTTTACTTTTTCCCGTTTGGATACCTTCTATTTCTTTTTTGGCATAGTTAAACTGGTTAGCACTTCCAGTACAATGCTGAATAGTGGTGGTGATAGTGGATATCATTGTCATGTTCCTGATCTTAGCTGGGAAAGTTTTAGCCATTTATCATTGAGTATGATGTTAGCTGTGGTTTTCATGTAGGCCTTTTTGTCGTATTTCCTTCTATTCTTAGTTTTCTGAGTGTTTCTTCAAGAAGGGTGCTGGATTTTGTCAAACGCATTTTCTATGTCAATTGAGGTGATTGTGTGGTTTTAAATTTTCATTCTATGTATTTGGCATATTACATTGATTTTCTTATGTTAAACCACTTCTATCCTAGATCATGGTGAACTCCATTATGATGTAATGTTGGGTTAAGTTAACTAGTATTTTATTGAAGATTTTTGCATCCATATTCGTAAGAGATAATGGTCTGTAATATTATTTTCTTGTGAAAACTTTATGGAGCTTTGGTTTTAGGGTGATACTGGCCACATAAAATGGTTTAGGAAGTCTTCCCTTCTCTTCAAACTTTTGGAACAGTTTGCAACTTAATAAATTCCCTTTTTAAAAGCCATTTCATTTTTGGTATATTATATTCTGGCAGCTTTAACAAACTAAAACAAATATCATAACATGTAGTTAATAAATAGGAGAAATGATTATTTTCTGTATGTGAGCACTATCCAAAATGGAATTGACTGGTAAAAAAAACTGGCAAAGAGTTTCACCCTTCCAATATTCAGCACGTGTATTGTAGATTTTGGAAGTCAACTTTCTTATGTGAAGTAAGTTTGCCATGGTCACACTTCAAGTCTGTTTCTTTGTGTGCATTACTCTCGCTCCTCTGCAGAGCTGGCTGGCATTCAGCAGCTGACTCCTATTTGTCCATGTAAACTTGCACCTTCTTCATTCAGAGAGCATCACTCAGTCTTGATAGGCCATTAACACATTTACCCATATTTGAAAAAGAAGCATGTTGATTCTCTCATTTCATGGCTGCTCTAAGGTCTACAGTTTTTTGGCTATTAATATTACTTGTGTGTAGTTGGGACATTTTGAAAAAAGTTTTTATTGAAAAATTTTTACATATATACAGTCCAACTGTATTATATAGTCAATGGCTCACAATATCATCACATAGTTGTGTATTCATCACGTGATCATTTTTAGAATATTTGCATCACTCCAGTAAAATAAATAAAAAGAAAAAAGAACAAAACCAATACATCCCATCCTCCCTACCCCTCCCTCTCATTGACCACTAGTA
Source organism: Myrmecophaga tridactyla (assembly GCA_004026745.1). NCBI lineage: Eukaryota > Metazoa > Chordata > Mammalia > Pilosa > Myrmecophagidae > Myrmecophaga > Myrmecophaga tridactyla. The sequence continues at coordinate 1,013 of PVIY010016824.1, read as the reverse complement.
TTTCAATCTACCCAATTTATTTTACCCCTTATCCTCCCTATTATTTACTTTTCTATCCATATGTTTTTACTCATCTGTCCATACCCTGGATATAAGGGACATCAGACACAAGGTTTTCACAATCACACAGTCATGTTGTAAAAGTTATATCTTTATACAATCATCTTCAAGAATCAAGGCTACTGAAACACAGCTCAACAGTCTCAGGTACTTCCTTCCAGCCAATACACCATAAATTAAAAAGGGATATTTGTATTATGCATAAGAATAACCTCCAGGATAACCTCTTGACTCTGTTTGAAATCTTTCAGCCACTGAAATTTTATATAGTCTCATTTCTTTCTTCCCTCTTTTGGTCAAGAAGCTTTCTCAATTCCATGATGCTGGGTCCTGGCTCATCCCAGGAATCCTGTCCCACATTGCCAGGGAGATTTACCCCCCTGGGAGTCATGTCCCATATACTGGGGAGGGCAGTGAGTTCACCTGCTGAAATGGCTTAGAGAGAGAGAGGCCACATCTGAACAACAAAAGAGGTTCTCTGGGGGTGACTCTTAGGCATAATTGTAAGTAGGCTTAGCTTCTCCTTTGCAGGAATAAGTTTCATAGGGGTGAACCCCAAGATTGAGGTCTTGACCTATTGAATTAGTTGTCCCCACTATTTGTGAGAATATCAGAAATTCTCCAAATCTGGGAGTTGAATATTTCATCCTTTCTCCTCAGTCCCCCAAAGGGACTTTGCAAATACTTTTTTATTCTCTACCCAGATTACTCTGGGATTTATCAGGGCATCACACTAACCTGTGCAAACCAGCACTGGTTTTGAAAGACTCCAGATCCATCTGGATTAAGGCACATATTCATTCCATTGGGATACACCCTAAAATGTATGATGACATCTTCAAGAGATCCTAATTATAATGGGTTCAAACTCTCAGGAATGCTATTAAGATTGAGAACATGTCTAAATTGGGAAATAAAATCCTATCTACCACAATACTTAAAACCAGATACCA
>PVIY010016823.1:0-50809 GCA_004026745.1 Myrmecophaga tridactyla | reverse complement strand
CAGCGTCACCCCAGCGTCACCCCAGCGTCAGGACAGTGTCACCCCAGCGTCACCCCAGCATCACCCCAGCGTCACGACAGTGTCACCCCAGCCTCACCCCAGCCTCAAGCCAGCGTCACCCCAGCGTCACCCCAGCCTCATGCCAGCGTCACCTCAGCCTCATGACAGCGTCACCTCAGCCTCATGACAGCGTCACCCCAGCGTCACGTCTGAGGCCAGACGGGGAGCAGAGGCAGGCCTGCCCGGGAGCACCTCGGCTGGCCGGCTCCCAGAGCCCTCCCTCAAACCGGAGTCCTGGGAAGGCCTGGCATCTCCTCGGCGAGGCTGTGGGACCCCAGAACAAGGGGGAGCCAGGGGCGGCCAGGACCAGGTCACAGCCCGGCTCGTGCAGCAAAATGGGGAGATGCTGAATCGTATGGTGTGGGCCGGGTCCTGCCTTCCGGGAGCAGACCAAAGCCCTTCCCTCCCTGTAACGGTTTACCCCGGCCACCCCCAAGGAGGAAGAGAGTTCCAAAAGGAGTCAGGGGACAAAAGGGGCTACAAAGACCCAACCTGGCCACTGCAAAAGGGGCTAGGTATCTTATAATAAAGAAAAATAAACAGAACGTTCTGCAGCAAGTCATCTTTTCGTCTCTCTGCCCCCCCCCCCCCAAGCGCCTACTGGATGGCGCCCTCTCTTCCTGGGAGGAGTCTCTGTGTGGCCAGTGCACGAATCCCACCCTAGGGCTGCTCCCTACAAGGGAGGGGACCCTGGCTGGCAAGGCTAACAGGACGCGGTTCCTGAGCTCATTTTCTTGTACACTGTCCACCCTCGGAGTGACGCAATCGTGGGATGTCAGAACCAGAGGCCCAGCTTCTGCGGGCAGGTGGGCCTAGGAGAGGAGAGGAACCCTCCAGCCCTCAGCTCAGCATGGCAGGGAAGGCGTGCCGCCAAGCCTGGCCTCACCAGGAAGAAGAGTCCTTGGCTGGACTGTCCTCTTAGCACTTTATCTTCTTGAGGGGACTTTGGCAAGGGGTAGAACCCCTTGGGGTGATCGATGGCATATTCAGGGATTCGGCATCCAAACCAAGTTTACTTCCATGGAAGTGGATAAGGCACAGGCCAGCCGGCTCGGCGTGAGAGGCTGAGCCAGGCAGAGGCCGGGCAGGGCACCCAGGCAGCAGTGGAGGGACGAGACAGGATAGGGAAGAGCTCCCTCTGCTCGACAGAGGAAACCACTTCTGAAAGCTCCAGTGGGAAATCTTGGGGCTTGCCCTAAGGCCTGAAGAAGAAAGAAATGCTCCCCGTTGGCAGACACTGTCCATGTCTGTTTCCATGCGGCGCCTTAGGAACAGACCTCTCCGGACACAGCTGAGCATGAAAGCGGTGTCTGTGCTGGCACCAGCAAGGATGAAAAGTGACCGGGGCCATCAGCCCTGTTCCTTAGATCGTAAACTAAGCAGCAGTTGAAGAGGAGGCAAGTTTTGCCCACCTGGGTTTACAGAATCCGACACAGCCTGGGAGGTTTTATGCTTTTCTCTGAGGCAGCCATTGGGATGAAAAGTAGAGAAATGAGCAAGACCGATAAGGGACAGTGCCTGAGGGCGCCTGGGAGTGAACCCCGGGCTCTGAAACCTTTAGGATGTAAGGAGGGCCTGACCTCACTGAAGGTGACCCCCAGGCACCCCGCTTGCGGAGAGCATCGGCGTGGTCAGGATGGAAGGGGATGTGGCAGCTCTTACCAGCTTCTAGACAAAAACACTGGATTGGACTTTTCCTTAAGGAACGAGACCATCACTGCTCAGATTTCCCTGCAACAGTAAGAGACATTTGACATGGAATAGAAAACAACACACAAAAGGAAAAGTCATTGTTTGATTCATCTACCAGATACCAGGCAAGGGACAGTCTCTACCTTTTGTCTGCAAGTTCAGGTTTGTCATATGCTGTTCTCAGGCTGAAATGATAGAAAACCAGCTTTCACAATAGTTTCCTTCTGAACAACTTTGGAGCCCACTGGCTCAAGAGCTATGCTAAAGAATAATGATGTTTCCTGAGACTAGTTTAATGTAGGTTTATCTGAAAGCGTGTTGTATGCAATCACTAACCAATGCCCACTCGTTTTCTAAGCCACACCTAGACTGCCAATGAAATATAAATAACTTGTGTTGGGCCCAAGCTCTGCAACATTGATACACAGATACATACACACAGACTCAATTCCTTCCTTCAAGGAGCTTACAAGTGGTCAGTGAATTTTTTTTTTTTTTTTTTTTTTTTTTTTTTTTTTTTTTTTTTTTTTTTTTTTTTTTTTTTTTTTTTTTTGCAGCCAAATATCTTAAAAGCTAATTTTGGAGATAGAAACTCCTTTTCAAGAAAAAAGTCATTGGGCATTTCTAAAACCACAGAGAGAAGCTTCTTGTTATCTCAAGAAGCAACACAACCAGCTTTGAGACCTTCACTATACTGCTTCTCATCACCACTAATAAGCTTCAGATTGGTCAATTTGGCTACAAAATTATTAGATTGAAAACTATTTTAAAGCAAAACTTTTCAGCCAAGTCATTTTAATTTTCAGAGAAAAATCATGATTTCAAAATAGTTTCTTTAAACATTCAACTAACAAAGAATGGACTCTTTGTAACTTAGCATTACTACTTTAAGCATCTTCTCTATTTTAGAAGGGCTGCATGTTTTGTTGAGAACCCGCTTTTTACCTAATATTATGTGACTAAATATTTCTCTTTTTTGTGTGTTGCTATGACATGCAACAAAGTGATCAAATTAATTTTAGTTCAAGGGCCTGTGATAAACTCTAAGCCTCTTGCAGAAGCAGTTCATCACAATATGAAGAAAAACAAAAGCCACCATTAGAAAGGTATCTGGAATACTTAACAGTTATGTTAGAAATATTATTCAATCTCCTCTTCCTCCAGTATACAATTTATCTTCCAAGTTAGGGGGAGAAAAATAATGATACAAATATTAATATTTCTTTTCTTTGAAGTAATTGAGAACTGGAATGAAAGATAAAAGGAAGGGGAAAGTAGAAAATGACCCATTTCAGTCGATGGTTATTCAGCGCAATGCGCATGCCACTCAGTGTCCTGGAAATACACGGATGAACAGCCTGGCCCTGCCCTCCTGGGACTGACCATCTGCCCATCTTGAAGAAAACACTTCCCAGTGGGGCGAGGACTGCTGAGTCAGTACACTTCACACCCAGCCTCACTCATGTTCTGCCTGCTGGACGTAGATTAGCAGAAAAATGCCCCAACAGTCCTTCAATGCCAACCTCCGGCAACCTCAACATCTTGCCTGACAAAACCGAACTCCCCATGTGCTGCATACCTCAACTAAAAGAGTTGTATTTCCCAGTCCTGAAGGCCACCAGCCCCTGGGCTAGCGCTAGCTCTTCATATTTTCTCTCTCGCCTATTATTTGTCAAGACCTGAGTCTCCTACCATGGAAATAAGTCTTAAGTCCATCTTCTCCTCTTCCATCTTACTGCCCTTTTTCTAGTTTAAATCTTCATGATTTTGTGGTGAACTAATGAGAACATTCAGCGTCTGCTCCCAGCATTTCACCTCTCCATAAGTCCTTTGCAGTAACACATGAGGCATCTTCCTAAAACACCTGAAGTTGGGAAGTTTCTCACTCTGCTCAGAACCTTCAAGGCTACAAAATATTCCTAAAATCTTTAGTGTGGCCTTTAGGCTCTTGATGGCCTAGCGAAGTTAAACAATTAGAGTCCCCTGCCTTACACGCACACACCCCTCTGACCCACTATCCTGTTCTTCCAAAACCACCTTGGTGTGTGCACTTCCAAACCCTCTTCTCCATGGTCCTGAGTGCTAGAATGCCTTCGTTCTGGAATGACCACTTCCCCAGACTTCACAGATCTGAAATCTCTGGTTGGAAGCAAGAAGAGTAGGAGCTTGTGGAAAACTAGTCTTTGAAGCAGACATGGAATGGACATGGCTGTGGTCAGATATTGGCAAGTTTAAGTCAATGACAAACCTGAGTGTGCAGGGGACTTGAAATCTGAAGGGACAAATCCAAGTGCAAAATCAGCAAAATTGAATAAGGAGAGAAGGCATGCTTTCTATACCAGGTGTTCAACCTATTTACAAAATCATCATGGAGTCCCTGTTCACTTGGTGCTTCTTTGAAGGGCCCAGGAATCTGCTTTCTCAAGGGTTTGCTCATAAGCATAGTATATTCACAGTAGGTGCTCCTTAGGAAATGCCCCTTTTTTAGAAAATAAGACACTGCTTATCTTAGGTTAACTAACAAGTAGTTTCAAATATTTCAGGTAGCATTTGTTTCATAATGTTCTCTCTTTGGCATACTTTCCTAACTCTGAGATTAAAAAGAAAGTTGGAAAAAAAATTACTGCCATGCAAGGCAAAGCTAAAAACAGCATAAGCCATTTTATATAACCAGGCTTAGCCTAGCATGTCAGGTCACCTCAATCCCTCGGCGAGTAAGCAATAGTTGAACTACTGAGATATTTCCATTCATTATAGTCTCATTTCTTGAATGTCCATGGCATTTGTAACCAACAGCCAATTACCAGTGTAGCCCATTAATCATTGGTGTTGCTTAATGCCAAGAACTGGAGTGAAGCTGCCTACACTGTTTTACTCAAGTTTCTCAACAAAATGGCATATAAATGAATAGTTGGTCCTTTCAGGGAAAGCCAATTATGTGCAGGCTCTGAATTAACTGTACACTAAACCTCATCCAATAAAATGTGGTATTTCAGGTAGTTTATTTATATCTTTTTAAAATTTTTAGGTATAATAAAGTATGAATTCAGATTATTTTTATAATCCAGAGAATAAGAAAGAATCTATTAAAATTCAAAAGTTTTTACTGTATCAAAAGTTTTGCTATCAAATTTTTTTAAGTCCTTTATTAATAGCTGCAGCTTATAATGCGGCCAGCAAACTTAGAGTAGAAACCTAATCAATATAAAAAACTGTCTTTTCAAAATAAACCTAACTTTCTACATAGAGGACTATTTTCATTTTTAAGAAAATTATATTCAAGTGATATCCAGACATTTGAATATTTCATAGAGTCATTGAAGACATGGGTGACAATGGAAAAGGGACATTACTAGTTCTAAATGGAACTCACAGAATTAGGAAAATTAATTTTATTCATCGATGGGTAAAAAATATATGAGACAGATTTGGGCTCAGTAATGAAAGAATGTCCTGATAGTCAATTGTCCAAAGATAGAATACAGTACTTTGGGAAAGACAAAAAGTAGGAACAAGGAAATGGAAGGAAGTTGGAGCTTGAGTAGATGAAACTATTAAAAGATCCAAGGCAGAAATTAATGACTTTTCAGAAAGTGGATGCCTAAAATTTTATTTTAGGTGTGGCCTATCAGTCACCCTTCCATTGCTCCAAGCGTCCAATGTACAGCACTTTGGGGAGGGAGGGGTCTGAGTGGTGTCTGGCAGGGAATGTGGTACTGAGGCAGCACCAGACCTGGGGAAAGCAGAATGCAGAGTATAAATGGAGATCTAGAACCAATGGAAGCTAAAAAGACATTTGAGTTCCCCAAGATTCACAAGAGATTTAAGAGTTAAACATCAAATGGGGGAACAAAGGCGAATTTTCTTTGAATTTCAGATGACAATATGAGCCCAGAATATAACTGGGCTCCCTCTCATTTATCCCTAATTTATTGAGCTCCTACTGCATGCGCAATAAATCTAGACTTTGGATTTAAAGTGCAGCAAGTGGAATGGAATGTCCAGAACAGACTTAATAGGGGAGGAGAGCAGGAGATGCTGTCAGCGGACTGGTAAGGCACCCTGCAGAGCGGTAGGCCATTCAAGGGCTCGGGTGGAACCCTGAGAGATGGAAACTGACCGCAGAGTTTTGAGCAGAAGGATGACACAATTTCAACAGATCTCTGTGCCAGGTGTTAAAATAGTCTAAAGGGAGGAAGGAGGAAAGAGGATACCAGTTTGAAGGCCAAACCATCATTTAGGAGAGAGAGACGTTAACAGAGGAGTTAGTGAAAAGGATTTGCTGAAAAGTTGGATACAGGGTGCAAAAGAAAGAGAATTCAAGGAGGACTACAAATTTCAATCTGAGCAGCGGTAGAAATGGAAATTGATTCTGATTTCCAAATTGGGGGCTCTACCCTGCCTTTACAAGCTAGGGAAAGACAGACCTTAAACTGTGCAATTGAGAACAATAGAATATATGAGAATTTTCCAGCCACATTAATTCTGTCTTCTTCTCCATCCTCATCCTGAAACATTAAAGAAAGGCAAGTTTTCTGCAGTTTTAGTCTGCTAAGAGTTAAAGCTGAACAGTTTAATTGGACTTGAATTGCAAATGGTAACACTGCATGAGAGTTTTCATTAGGTGTACCTTACTTTATTTTAATTTTAAATAACTTCTGAGCAGATTTTCATTATTTGCAATTCTCTCATTTGGAGGAAAACTGTCTTTACTTATAAGTAGTATGTATAAATTGAAAAGTTCCTTAGGCTATGATTAATGTAGCTCTGAAACTTGACCATAAGTTTTTGTCCTATGTTAATCCTGCAATGGAGAGACACAAAGAGAGAGAACAGAGTTGGAAACGGGTTGTTAGAGCTAGTTTGGCCATACAGGGCCATCCAAGACATGCTGATCTCTGGGCCCAATTCCCAGTTTGTAAACTTAAAGTTAAAATTTGTAAATTTAAAGAGACACAGGATTGATATGCAGAAAAGTCATCAATTTCCAAACAAAAGCATTTAATGAAGTTATTTAGAGTCCCAACATTGGGATTTATTTTTACTCAGCAATGAAAGTAAAATATGGTGAGAGAAAAGAAAATCGTGACTGCTTGCCAGCTTCAATGTGACAAGCACTGGTACTTGCTTTCTTTTTAAGAAATACAGCCTTGACCAAATCCAGTAAAAGCCGTAAATAACTCCACCACCACCGAGACGGCTGTCCCCGTCACACTCTCACCCTCCCTGAAGAGGAGGGACGGAGGCCCCCCAAAGGCACCAAGTCCAGCAGCACGTCCTCTCCAGCCCAGCCTCACCCCCACGTGCTGAAGAGAGAAAGGACCAACCTGGCCTGAACCCGTTATTGACCTTGCTGTTCCTGTCATTTAAATTCCTGTATTTCTTTTGCAACCGCTGCACAGAATGATATTTCCTTTCAGCAGCTCTTCACTTTGCTTGGCTCACAGAACTATTGGGAAACCTGTAGACTCTTCCCAGAAGCATGTTTTCTGTTGCATTAACATGAAACACGTAAGACTAAGGAAGAAATCCTTCACACTAGGATGCGGTCCAGCCTCACGCCCCTCACAGGTTCAAGGACAAAGAGATAGTCACAAGGATTTCCTTTTAGTAGTCTTGGAAAATTATTTCAAATGACTTACATTGTAGCCCAGGGTTTTTATGCCACATAATCTTCCTGAAGTCAGACTCTTCATCAGAGACTTTAAATAAATTGAGAATTAGCATACACTCTGGAAATCTGGGGCATTAAAAGGGAAGTTAAGTTTTCCAAGAATGCTGCCCTAATAGCCCCTACCCTAGACGGCCCCACCCCAGGAGACCTTAGGTGGCCCTACCTGGGGACGGACCCTGGACGGCCCCACCCAGGCACAAGCCCAACACGCCGGCCATGGGTTTAGTGCAAGACCCACTTGGGCTCTCCAACGCCATCTTCCTTAACCACCTATTTCCAGCCACCCGTTCATGTGGGCATAGTTACTACAACTTGGAATAGTAAAAGAATGACCCAGAGGACGGCGGGAACCGCCAGCATCTTTACCATTCAAGGGGGTTCTGCACTCATGGCTTTTTACAGGCTTGGATGCAGAATGGGGCTGGGGCTTTGTAGGGTACTGTAATTGTTTCTGAGGGATGGAGGCGTGGACAATACAGCATTTTACACCACAGAATAGGGTCACACGTTTCACTTTAATGTGCAAAAATTTGAGCCCTCCATTGAACTAAATCAAACAACTTTCTATTACTGTTGCTGGCACTAAAAAAAAAGTTAAAGATAGACAGACAAACAGAGAGAGATGGAATCACTAGCTGAGCCGTGTTCCATTTCTTACTAAGTTTTTTAAAGAACATGACAGAAAGTTTCTGTCTGCAGCTTTCAAGACAAAAGATTCACATGCCTGGTTGATACCACAGGGCCTAATAAAATACAACAATATTCAGGTCTGTAAGATTGGTATTTTCAGAAATCTTACATTTCCTTCAGCTTTGGGGTCAGCAGTAAAACAAAAAGGAACCACCTCCAGAAGAATTAAAACACAACAGAAATTAGGTATTTCCTCTACAGCAAGCATTACCTGTGCAAGTAAAAGAGGAAGTAAGAACTATCCTTCTTTTATGAAAGTTACACAAGTAAAGGATCATGATTTTCCACGGATGACCCATACTCCCACAGCTATAAGCACTCACTCACTATCTGGCATGCTACTGACCTATAACTACCTAGGATTTGGACTATTTTATAGTCTTCCTTTTGAAAAAATGTAAAACTCCAGTGTAACTCTTGCGATGGTTTTAATATGCCCTTTGACAAGAGGTAGGAAGATGATCCAAATTTTAGATTCTAAATTAATTACTGAATTCCTTTCCAATGTATGATTCTATGCCTTTCTGCTTTGCTTTCAAATAAAACTGATCGCCATCAGCTGCATTTTATTGCTAGTCCTTCTCTAAAATAGAAAAGATATTTTTAAAAAATCATTATAAATATAGGTAGAATTAAGTTGGGAATTATTTTCTAGTAATACAATGAAATGGGTATTATTAAATATCAAATTACCCCTTCCAAAATATACTGATTAACGCATATTAATAACAGTTGACTTTTGGGTTTTGATGCTTTGGGCTATGAATAGTAGAAAATGCAGCCCTGAGTGGCTTGAACACAGGATATTTATGGTTTAAAACAAGCCTGGCTGAGGCTGGCCTGTAGAGACCCCATGAACATGTCGAGAACCTGATGCAACCATCTAGCTTTTATCTTCAGTCTTTGTTTTTCATATTCTGTTTTGCCACAGCCAGTTGGTGGCCGTAGCACCAGATCTTAGGCCCTCACCAAAAATAGCTTTTTCCTTCAACCCTTCTGTCTTTTCAGGGTGTGAAATCTCTCCTAGAAGCTCCAGGGCCTTCCTTCCCCTTTCATGCTGTGCTGGTTTGAATCTCTTGTGTACCCCAGAAAATCCATGCTCTTTAATCCTCATTCAGTATTGTTGGGTAGGATCCTTGTAATTAAGTTGTTTCCATGGAGATTTGACCCACCCAATTATGGGTGGGACCTTTGATTAGGTGGTGTCCATAGAGATGTGTCTCCACCCATTCAGGTTGGGGTCACTTACTGGGGTCCTTAACGAGGGGACCATTTTGGAAAAAGCTTCAGAACTGACACAGCCAGAGACCTTCGGAGATACAGAAAGAAAATACCCGAGGGAAACTGTTTGAAATGAGAAGCCAAAGACCCCAGCAGATGCCAACCCTGTGCCTTTCCAGCTGACAGAGGTGTTCCAAGCCCATCAGCCTTTCTTGAGACAAGGTATTTTTCCCTGGATGCCTTAGTTTGGACATTTTTATAATCTTAGAATTGTAAACTTGCAACTTAATAAATTTCCTTTTAAAAGCCATTCCATTTCTGGTATATTGCATTCTAGCAGCCTTAGCAAACCAAGACACACATCACTGGACAGAACTGGGCTCATGCCCAGTCCATGGTGACAGAATGGGATTGGCACATTGGCTTAAAGCAATCACAGCATGTCTATCGGCTCTGCATGCACTGTCACTCAAAGCTCTTCAGGATTCTGCTGGCAAGGAAAGAGTAAGGAAGACCAACAGTGTTGGCCAGACATAACATGCCACATACAATGTATGTACATATTTTTCAAGTATTTAAAAGTAACCCATGGTCCATGTATTTATAATTAATAAACATAGAAACATAGGTTTCTAGAAAGCCAATGATTTTCAAGGCCACACTAGACCTGACTGCCTCCAAATTCTCTATCTTTGCCACGCAACTTCTGATACTACCACACAATGAAGAAAATAGTGGGCCAGGGTCACCTCTGCTCAAAAGTTAATAATTTCAGGCTGTACATGCCAAAATATGATTAGAATTTCCCGGGCAAAGATGTTCATATGTATCTTCAATAAATCCTCCAAATATTTCTCTGTTTTGGATCTTCCAAGGAAAAATTCTCTCTGAAGTTGAAATGACAGAGACCATTAGTTTTTGAGAACAGAGAAAATATGACCCATTCTAGTCTCTCCATAAACTTATGCCACATTGCCTTGGGACCAGAACAGGTCATATGTCAGAGGTGGCATCTTTTTTGATGATTTGAGAGCCTCATAATTGTTTATTGATGCAACCCCAGTTTTGCTTCACTTCTGCTTTAGGAGACACTATTTTTCCGTAACTTAGTGGCAGATGACTTTTGAATAATGAGAACTTGGAGAAAGGAAAAGGAAGTTAGATGAAGCAAGGCAAATAATTGACGATGTCCATAAAGCCAGTCATTTCTGTACAGAAATAGAACCTGCTGAATTCCCTCTCTTTTTTTCTTGGATAGGGAAAAAAATAACAAGGCTCTGTGTTGTCTTAAGATATTGATGTTAGGGTATTAAGTGGCAGAGCAGCTGCTACTCTCATGAAATAAGACAGTAGGAAAACTTACGTTTCCCACCAAGCTGCTAATTATTTTTTCTGTTGATATAGTCTTACTAACATTCCCTACTCTTTGCCTTATCTTCTGTCTGCACTCTTCTATCAAGGGCATTCTTAACATATTGTCTCAGGGTAAATGTTTACTTTAAGAATACTTTTAAACGCCAATACATTTAATGAAACTATAATTATATTGATAAGTGAGTAGAGACAAAAAAGAAGTAGCACTCTGGGGCCATCTTCCCAGCATTGCTCTTAGCCTGTTAGTTGATGTTAGGTTTAGTAATAGCTCCTTTTTTATCTTGTTTTTTCCTTTTCTTAAAATGAGACTTTTAAAATCTATTGGGAGAAAACAGTGTATTTTTGATATTGGTGCTCATAAGATTAGCAGATAAAATGTGTTACATGTATTTCATTTAAAATAGCCACAGCATTGACCTGTCCAGATGCCTTCAGCTCTAACATTGCCTGTAGAAATACAAAAACAGCTCCAAGAGGCAGAACTAACAATATGGTAGACTCCAAGTGAAGCCATTTTTGGAGAATGAAAGGGAAAAAAAAACACTCTGCACTTGGAAAATAGGCAAAATATAAATTCAGCTTTTGTGTAATTTCTGCGCTCCATGCTTTTTCCAATGATGGAAACATTTTGGGCTGAGCTTTTCATGTTTGATGTAATAGCTAAGGAATTTTTTCAATTCTTCCCAATTGTATATATTTATTGCACCCATTAATTTAGAAATGTGTTTCAAATGCTTTACATAGCACTGGTCATCAATCATGGGTACATGTGAAAACAAACAGAAAGATCAGGGTCTGAGCATTTAAAACATCCCTTTGAGCATTTACAGTAAGCACACAGTTCTGCTTGGGCTACATAAATGCCTTACCTTTCAGAGCCTGACAGTTTACAAAAGACGGCATGCTACGTGGGATCTCATTTGTTCCCACACAACCTTTCCCCATCCTCTTCCCTCACCCTTGAAATGGTCAGGCAGGTCATTAGTCCTGTTCTTCAGATGAATAAGTAATACTCCACAGCTGTGGCAAGCCCAGGAGATCTTAAAGTTAGGCATCGTTGCAGTTATAAATGGTTTAGGGTTAGAGAAATGGCTGGCAAAATCCCTTAACAGAAATACAGATAGAGAAATCTAGTAACTTCGTTCTAGTTTACTTACACACAGATCTACAAACACTGGTTTAGGCAGAAGCTTTCTTTAGTATGGGCAGAGTAGAGATAACGAAGTTCTGCTGAAGTCAGTGTTTAGAGAACTTCCCCATTAATAATCAATCTTCCTCTTTAATGGCACTTTTCTCAAACTCAACTATTTATATATTCATTTATTTTTACATATCTTAACACCATGCAACAAAAATCCATTTGCATGTTCTATGTTTACAAATGCAAAATGAAATGCTTAATGTTAATTTTGTCAAATTTATATCATTGGTGATCAAAAGACCATTATATGTTATCTGTTTTAGAAGTTGTTCTAGTTTACTAGCTGCTGGAATGCAATATTCCAGAAACAGAATGGCTTTTAAAAGGGGGAATTTAATGAGTTGCTGGTTTACAGTTCTAAGGCCGAGAAAATGTCCCAATTAAAACAAGTCTATAGAAATGTCCAATCAAAGGCATCCAGGGAAAGACACCTTGGTTCAAGAAGGCCGATGAAGTTCAGGGTTTCTCTCTCAAGTGAGAAGGCACATGGCAAACACAGTCAGGGCTTCTCTCTCGGCTGGAAGGGCACATGGCGAATACAGCGTTATCTGCTAGCTTTCTCTCCAGGCTTCCGGTTTCATGAAGCTCCCTGGGAGGAGTTTTCCCTCTTCATCTCTCTGCTTCGTGGTGCTGCAGCATTCTCCGTTCTCTCTGAGTCTCTCATTCTCCAAAATGTTTCCTCTTTTATAGGACTCCAATAAACCAATCATGACCCACTCAAATGGGTGGAGACATGTCATCCCCTAATCCAGTTTAACAACCATTCTTGACTAAATCACATCAACCAGGGAGATGATCTCATTATAGTTTCAAATATACAGTATTGAATAGGGATTATTCTACCTTTAAGAAATGGGATTTATATCAAAACATGGCTTTTCTTAGGGGGCATACTTCCTTTCAATCCAGCACAGAAGTAGAGCATGTAAGTGATGGCACCAGCATGGCAATATATGACATCCCCTAAAAGGTTGTGCCAGGGATTTGGTGAATAAAAGGATGCAAAAAGATATTCCATGCAAACAGTAACAAATAAAGAGTTGGGATAGCTAAAGTAATAGTGGACAAAATAGATTTTAATCCAATAACTGTTATAAGAGATGAAGAAGGACACTATTTATTAATAAAAGGATCCCCAAAGAAGTAACAATCATAAATATTTGTGCACCTAATCATGGTGCCCCCAAAATACATGAGGCAAACACTGGTAAAAGTGAAAAGAGAAATTGACACCTCTACAATAATACCTGAGGCTTCAATACACCACCTTCCTCAACAGATAGAACATCTAGATGGAAAATCAATAAGGAAACAGAGAACTTGAAGAATATGAAAAATGAACTACACCTAACAGACATAAACAGAATATTGTACCCCAAAATATTCTTCTAAAGTACATATGATTATTCTTCAGGATATACCACATGTTGGGTCACAAAACAAGTCTCAATAAACTGTAAAAGATTGAAGTTATACAAAACATCTTCTCTGGCCATGATGGAGTGAAGCTGGAAACCATTAACAGGCAGTGAACTGGAAAATTCACAAATATATGGAATTTAAATAACAGTCCCTTAAACAATCAGTAGGCCAAAGAAGAAACTATAAGTGAAATCAATAGATATCTTGAGACAAATGAAAATGAGAACACAAAATATCAAAACTTATAGGATACAGTAAAGGCAGTGCTGACAGGAAATTTATAGCCCTAAAAATCTTCATTAAAAAAAGAAAAAGCTAAAATAAAAAAGCCAACTACATACTTCAAGGAACTAGAAAAAGAAGACCAAACGAATCCCAAATCAAGCAGAAAGGAAGAAATAACAAAGATTAGAACAGAAATAAATGAAATTGAAATTTAAAAAACAATATAGAGAATTAACAAAACCAAAAGTTAGTTCTTTGAAAACATCAAAATGATTGACAAATGCATAGCTAAATTTATGATATAAAAAAGATGCAAATACAATCAGAAATAACATTGGGGACCTTACTATTGACTCCACAGAAATAAAAAAGGATGATAAGAGGACACTATGAACAACTTTATGCAAACAAATTAGACAACTTAGATGAAATGGACAATTTCCTGGAAAGAAACGAACAACCTACACTGACTTTACTAGAAACAGAGACCTCAACAGACCAATTACAGGCAAAGAAATTGAACCAGTCATCAAAAGTCTCCCAGCAAAGAAAAGCCCAAAACCAGTTTCACAGGTGAATTACACCAGTCATTCCAAGAACTAATACCAGTTCTGCTGAAACTCTTCTGAAAAATTGAAGAGGAGGGAAAGCTACTTAACTCATTCTATGAAGCCAACATCACTCTAATATCAAAGCCAGTTAAAGATATTACAAGAAAAGAAAATTACAGACCAATATTTTTAATGAATATAGATACAAAAGTTCTCAGCAAATTACTTGCAAATTGAATCCAACAGCACATCAAAAGAATATTGCACCATGATCAAACGGGTTTTACCTGAGATATGCAAGGGTGTTTCAACATAAGAAAATCAATAAACATAATACATCATATCAATAAAATAAAGAAAAAACACACGATGCTCTCAGTTGATGCAGAAAAGTGATTTGACAAAATTCAGCATCCTTTCTTGGTAAAAACACACATAAAAATGGAACTAGAAGGAAATTTCCTCAATATGATAATGGGCATATCTGAAAAACCCACAGCAAACATTATACTCAATGGTAAAAGACTGAAAGCTTCCCCTATAATATCTGGAACAAGAAAAGGATGCTGACGTCACTGTTTCTATTCAACATTGTACTGGAAATTCTAGCCAGAGCAGTTAGGCTAAACAAATAAATTGCATCGAAATTGAAAAGAAGGGTAAAAGTTTCCTTATTTGCAGACAGCATGACCCTATTTATAGAAAACCCTAAGAAAACTACCACAAAGCTACTAGAGCTAAAAAATGAATTCAGCAAAGCAGTGGAATACAAGATCAACACACAAAAATCAGCAGTAATTCTATACATTAGGAATGCACAGGCTGAGAAAATCTACAATAGCAACTAAAATAATCAAATATCTAGGAATAAATTAAAGAAGGATGTAAAGGACTCATATGCAAACAACTACAAAACCTTGCTAAAAGACATCAAAGAAGACTTTAAAAAAATGGAAGGATATTCCATGCTCGTGAATTAGAAGACTAAATATCATTAAGATGTCAATTATACCAAAAATACTTGACAGGTTCAATGCAATTCCAAAGTCCCAACAGCTTACCTGGCATAAATGGAAAAGCTAATTATCAAATTTATTTGGAAGGGCAAGTGGTCCCAAATAGCCAGAAACATTTTGAAAAGGAGGAACAAAGTGGGAGGACTCATGCTTCCTGACTGTAAAGCGTACTAGAAAGCTACAGTGGTCAGAACAGCAAGGTACACACACAGGCTAAGTATACCAACCAATGGAATTGAAATGAGAATTCACAAATAGACCCTCATACCTATAGCCAAATGATTCTTCACAAGGCTGCTAAGTCCACTCAACTGGGAAGGAAGAGTCTCTTCCACAAATGCAGCTTGGAGAACTGGATAGTCACATGCAAGATAATGAAAGAGGACCCCTATCTCACAGCAAGAATAAAAATTAACTGAAAATGGATCAAAGACCCAATATAAGAGCCAGGAGTATAAACCTTCTAGAAGAAAACCTAGGCCAAACATCTTCAGGATCTGGTGTTCAGCAATGGTTTCTCAGACTTTATACTCGAAGCACAACCAACCAAAGAAACACTAGATAAATGTGACCTCCTCCAAATTAAAAATTTTAAAAGGACTTTGTCATGAAAGCAAAAAAAGCAACCTACTCAATGAGAGAAAATATTTGGAAACCACATATCTGGTGTTGAACATCCAGAACATATAAAGAAATCCTACAACTCAACAATAAAAAAGATAACCTAATTTTAAAATGGGCAAAACACTTGAATAGACATTTCTCCAACAAGGATATACAAATGGCTAAAAAGCAAGTTAAAAGATGCTCAACATCACTAGTTATTAAGGAAAAGCAAATCAAAACCATAATGAGATATTTCAGACCCACCAGATTGGTTTCTATTTAAAAAAAAAAAAAAACCGTAAAATACAAGTGTTAGGATGTGGAGAAATAGGAACACTCATTCTTTGCTGGTGGGAATGTAAAATGGTTGCAGCTGCTGTGGAAGACAGTTTGGCAATTCCTCAGGAGGCTAGATGTAGAATTACCTTATGCCCTGGTAATCCTACTACTAGGTATATACCCAGAAGAACTGACTACAGGGACTCGAACAGTTGTTTGCACACCAATGCTCATAGTGCAATTATTTAAAATCACCAAAAGATGGAAATAGCTCAACTATCCATCAGCTGATGAATGGATAAGCAAAGTGTGGTATATGCACGTGATGGAATATCGTTCAGCTGTAAAAGAGAGTGAAGTCCCAATGCATGCGACAACATGGATGAACTTTGAGGAATGAGGTGGAGTGAAATCAGCCAGGCACAAAAGGACAAATGTTTTATGATCTCACTGGTACAAACTAACTACAGTGAGCTAACTATAGAGTTAGAATCTAGAAAATAGGTTTCCAGGGGCTAGACTGGGCATGGAGAATGGGAGCTGGTGATTACCTGTACAGAATTTCTACTTAGGTTGACTGTGAAGGTTTGGAAATGGATGGTGGTGTTGGAAGCCCATTATTATGAGTGTAACTAACAGCACTGAATTATGTTTGTGAGTGTGGTTGAAAGGGGAATTTTCAGGTCATGTATGTTTCTATAATGAAATTTAGAAGGTTAAGCATGGGACTGTATAACACAGTGATGAGGATGATGAGCTGAGGTTAATAGTAAAAGTATAAGAATGTTCTTTCATGCATTATAACAAATGTACAATACTAATACAAGGCATTAGTAATTGGATGGCATATGAGGAAAAAATACAACTAAACTATTGGCTCTAGTTAATGTACTATTTTAATGTTCTTTCATCAATCGTAATGAACATACCACACTAATGCAAAATGTTGATAACGGTGGGTATTTGGGAATATTGTAGCTTTTACTACATCAACAACTTCTCTAATTAAAAAAATAATAATTTTAAAAATTATGCTAAGTGAAAGATGCCGTATACAAAGTACTATATATTGTATGATTCCATTTATATAAAATGTAAATATAAACGAATCTATAGAGACAGAAATAGATTGGTGGTTACATAGAGACAAGAAAGGATAGGGATGACTGCTTGGGGTGTGGGCTTTTCTTTTTGGAATAATGAAAATTTTCTCACATTGATTGTAGTGATAATGCACAATTCTGTGAATATACTAAAAAACATTCTGATATTGCACTTTGGATGGACTGTATGGTATCTGAATATATATCAATAGAACTGCTTTAAAAAAAAATTGTAGAGCACACAAATTATCCACATTGTGAAAAGCATGATTTTTGCTTCTCAGTTTTAACTGAGAAATTTATTTTGTTTTTTCATAATTTAACTATATATTAATATATACAAACTTTTACATATGTAGTTTTATATTTTACAAAATTGACCAGTATTTGCCCTACTTCATGATAGCTGCTAATGTAGCATGTTGACTTTGTTGTAAAAACAAGCTATCAGCAAACTGTTTTGCAGTTTCTCAAAATGCTCAACATAGAATTCCATCTGACCTAGAAATTCTACTCCTAAATTTATACCCAAGAGAAATGAATTGGGATTACAGAAATTTACAGAAAGGTTCATGGCAGTATTTTTCATTATAGCCAAAAAGGAGAAAGAACCCAAATCTCTATCGACTGACAAAAGGATAATTAAAGTAATATATATCCATATAATGGAATATTATTCAACAATAGAAAGGAACGAGGATACACACACAACGTGGATGAACCTTGGAAGCACGCCAAGTGAGAGAAGCCAGACACAGAAGACCACATATTGTCTGATTCCATTAACGTGAAATGCCCAGAACAGGCAGATGCACAGACACAGAAAGCAGGCTGGTGGTTTCAGAGGCTGGAGGCAGGGCGAAATTGGGATCGCTGCATTTAATGGGTACGTGCTTACTTTGGGGTGTTGAACATTTTCTAAAATTAGATGTTGGTGATGGGTGCACCACTCTGTGTATATACTAAAAACCACTGAACCGTACTTAAAATGCATGAGTTTATGGTATGTGTAATATATCTCAATAAGTCTGTAAAGAAAACTCATACACTGGCATCAGGTTTTGTAATTTGATATTTAAGGTCAATTTAAATAGAAAAGACCTGGGTTTAGGTCCTGACTTGCTACTAATCAGTTGCGCGACCTGAGGAATCAGTTGTCTCTCTGCTGCTCTGCTGCCTCCTTTTATGCCAAGCAGGATTTCGACAAGCTGACGTAAGATAATTCTGTAAGTCTGCTGATCTTTACTTTCCTAAGGACAGAACATGAAGAGTACTTTCTAACACACACGGATCAGGACGGTACACCTTGTACTGCCTTGGCTTGCTTACACTGGGAGCCCCAGGCATTTTGAGACAAAGGTGTATTATCACTAGGGCAACTTTCCAGCAGAGAAGCTTGTCCACTCATGAACCGCCTGGCTGTAAGAGAGCCTGGATGTGAGGGCCCCAAGTGGCTTGCAAGACATTCAAAAGCATCACGTTTTAAAATATCCACTTTGATACGTACTAGATTACTCCTTATCATGATGTCTTCAAATATATTGACTTTATAGACTTGAGGATCTTGATTTGGAAATAATTTGTCTTGTTTTACCTTTATATCTCCCCCAGATTATGGAGTATATGCTCTTTTTTGATATCTGCAAGAATATAAAATTCATTGTCAAATAAACTACTATTTCATTTGAGATGTCAATGGCTTATTCTGATTTTTTATAAAAAGTTGGCTATGCAACAACTTGGCTTTTTGGTTTGTTATAAATTAGCAGTTTCATAGGTTTTCCATCCCTACTTCAAAGAAAAGTCTAGAAGTCAAACAAAAACAGAAAGGACTTGTTACTTGATTAACTTTCTAGCTATGCCATCCCTACTACCACACATACATATGCACAAACACACCCACACCTAGTTAAAATGGGAAAATGGTGTGCGTGTAGCAATTGGAAGTTATACAGTCATATTAATGCCACAAATATTTGTAAATGTCCATAGCAGATGTGTTTTAACACCTATGAGGCTCCACTCTACAGGTGTAAGAGTCAGATAAGCCTTTGCTATGAATACTTTCTTTAATCCCTTAGGTGGAATAAATTCATTTACTCAAGAGAGAGAATACTGGACTGATGGGAAAGGAATCTGCCTTTCAATGCTCTGGAATCAGATCACATAGCTCCCTCTCAACTCCTTATTCTCCAGGTGTTCATGACTCAAACACAAAGTATGCACAGGGAGGGTCCATCCTGTGCCCAAACCCTAGGGATGCACCATCCTGACATATAAAATGTGTACATTAATGCCAGTCGAGTGGACTGACTTTCATCCAGTCTAGTAACCACGTTCTACCTCACTGACATTTACAGGGGGTCGGACCTCTAAAGGGCTGAGGTGATGACTGAGGATTACCAAATTTAAGATGCCATTCTCAAGAAGCTCCATAGGTGTATCAATGTAAATCAGGGAACAAGACTGCAAATGAACGTAGCACACTCTTTCTGTCACACAGAGGAAGAGTCCTTTCCTCAGGCTGCAGGAATCATCATTTGCAAAGCTCTTCAAGGAAGCATGTTTGGAAAACAAAGGGCTTTTTAATTGCTGCTGACATGAGTGAACTCTCTGAAACAACAGCTGTGTCTTGAGATTACATTACAAGGCATGTGATCTGGATGCAAAGCATCCCCACAAAAAAGACAAAGCCAAATAAGTCTTTCACTGTTTCTGAAAAAATTCCCAAGGCTGGGATGCCTAATTTCAATTCCTGCAGGAGACAGCAATCATATGTTTACAGAAAAAAATTGAGAAACAACCTTTGTATTTGCTGCAGATGATTTAAAGAAAACAAAATCCAGGTAGACACTTTGCTGGGAATAGGAAAATAACTGGCAAGGTGGCATGTGCACAGCCCAAAAGCTGGTTAGTGGCAATGACATCTGGCCATTAAAACATTGTCCCAGGATATTATTTCCTTTCTGTCTTTCTATTCACAGAATGTCTGCTGCTGGGTATAAATTATGGGCAAAAGAACTCATTTGGAGAAATATTGACCCAGTCATACCTCATAGGTTTATTACTAACCAGAGAGAAATGAACCTTGTGAAATTATAACTGCTGAACTACAACCACAATCCTTTCAAAGACAGACCTCAAGGGGAAAGTAAGAGAAGGTTAAGGGTTGGGGAGAGGAAAGTCAAGGGCACTTAAAGGGAAAAGAAAATGACTAAGGGGATACAGATTTAGTGGAAAGACCAATAGCTCTGACGCTGACATAATGATCATCATGCTATTTCTGTAAGTCTTCAGGAGGGTAAGCGTTTCCACCAAAACTGTATACAAAAATGTGGTGAGATTGTATTTGCCCACAACTTGCATTAGATTCTCAAAAAGTTCCATAAACTAAAAAGATTGAGAATCACTGTGTGGTGAAATAAAGAAAGCCACAAAACCTTTGATGCTCCTTCCAAGAAGGGGCAGGACCTACTTCTTGTCCCACTGCACTGTGCTGGGACCTCCCTACACTGACAGATGGGAAGCCTCAGACACGGGGCAGCTCCAAGGTGAGGCCCAGCCTGGAGGACAAGCAGCTTCTACCTTGGTCTCCTGGAGACCCGAGCTACGTGAGAAACTCAAGCTACATGGAGAGGCCCTGAAAGATGAGGCACAGGATAGAAAGAGGGAGAGAGGCCAAGGAGCAACCAGACATAGGAACCATGAGTGCAGAAGCCATCTTTGAGGTAGACCTTCCAGCCCCAGCTGATGCCCAATGGATCAGAGAAGACTCAGCTTGCCAGACCCTTCCAGAACTTCTGACCCTCAGAACTAAGGCCAATATAAAATGGCTGCTTTCAGTCATGAATTTGCTGGCTAAGCTGTTACAGAACAAAAGATAATCATAACACACTTTGTAAAGAGTCTTAGGAATGTTACATGTAACTTGAAACTTTTGCACAGTCTGTGAAATTACAAACTAACACAGAGTTCTAAGCGAAACTTTTCATAATGTGTTTCTATACAATTTCTGTCAAGTGGCCTAATAAAGAAGCATTTAAAAGCTCCTTATGATCAAAATAAGTTAAATTAAATAACTTGCCAGAAGAAAAATAAAAACCAAACAAAATGCACTTATCATTTTTAAATCACTTTTCTTCAATACAAATAATATAGTGTTAATCTTTCTTAACTTTTCATCATGACGGATTTCTTTCCAGTCCCCTATCTACATCTTTGTATGTTTTACTCACTATTGCTCTTTGTTGACCTTGCTGACCAATAACTCATTATGTTCATAGCTGTTGTACAATGTTTTTGTTCTCAAAGGACCCACAGATGAGGTTCTTTCTTGCATAACCTGTAGATGCTTTACCACCTATTAGATAAATCTCATTTTACTTTTGCTAAAGAGTGGTCTAGGTAATCTGCTTACCAGAAGGGAATTGAAGCCCTGACTTCTTAAATGGTAAGTTTAGATCTTATCACTTCTCCATGACTTCATATGACCTTTTCCTTTAACTGTGACCAAAAGAAATGTTGGTTAACTATATAAATGTCAACCTAATTCAAATATATTCTACAATAATTATGTATCTTTCTACTTCTCTGGAATGAGAACTTGGGAAGTTGCTTAACTTTTGGATCAGTCTTAAGTAATAAAAGTCCTACAGCCAATTTAAAACTCCAATTTTAGTTCCAATTTAAAAATTAATTGCCCAGTTCCATACATATAACAAGCAAACGTCCATACTTATTTGTAAGTTAATTGATTTAGTCAGAGCCTGCTGCAAGCAAAAGAACTCACAGATGTCTTTCTGGCATTTCCTTCCCTTCTATTTTTCCCTTAACCTGCTAACCTTGGCTTCTGCATCCTCTAATTATTTGGCGGTCAGCGGGAGAGTGTACTGAAAGAGAAGGTAGTGCACACAGAGAGTTCTTACCTGACTGATACTGTAAAAGTTTACTTCGCCATCTCTGGATCTGGCAAGTTTTACATCTTACTCTTTCTTTCATGGGTCCTTTGTGGGTTCTCCAGAAGCTCACCCATTTCTGCAGCTCCCTTGATGTAGAACACGTGCTCTCTTATGGTTCACTGTTAGCTCTTGCTGCAGCTCCCTAGAAATCCAAGGGTCCATGTCCAGCTCTTCCTCCCAGGCTCCCACCTCCCCTCTAGGCATCAAACCATGAAGGTCTAGGTGAGCTCCACGTGGGGCCTCTAACAACCAAAGCCTGCCACTGGTTCACACCAAGCAACGCAAGTCCTTTGCCACAGCGAACCGAGGGGAAGCTGCCCTCTGTTCACCACAGGAGGCCTCAACTAGCCTCTCCCCTTCGTGATGTGACTCAGACACCCAGCCACTAAGTCAGTCATGCTGGAGGAGACTTGTATTACGCTATCCCTAAAGGAAACATGGTAGATGAAGGGTGAGGCACCCTGCGCCTTCCTCACTACACACCTCCCACTTGGTGAAATTGCCACTGAAAACTCTTCCTCCTTAATCTACAACTGACCGTCTTCATATTCTCACCGTCTCAAGACTATGAGCACCACTCACAGCGTTCCCTTCTTCGGTTTAAGTGATGCCCCCTGGAAAAATTCCTCATAGGCAGTGATATTCCGATTATTCAACATCCTGATTCCCCATCTGTTTTACCAACAGCATTAGGAGACAGAGTGCCCAGGTGTCTGCCTGCACAGAACAGTGAGATCATTACCCCTTTTGATCTAGATTAACAGATTGGCAAACGTGTAGCGGCTTCTCCTGTCTCCCACCTGTGTTCTTGATAGTCCTTCCCAATGAAGCATTCCTGGTCCCCTCTGGCCTCTGTTCTCCTGTGCTGGGATAGCTTGCTGACAGCAGGCTGGACTCACGCAAGGGCCCAAGTCCTGGGCACAGCCTGGGTCTCCCCTGAGCAATGGTGCTCACGGCTTTGTGAGACCTCATGCACTGTTACCCTCGAGTTCACAGGTGACAGCAGCAGCTTGATGGGAGGAAAGAGTCACCCATGTCCCCTCAAGGAAAGCTCACATTGCAGGGTGGAGTGGGTGGGCTGTTTAAAGGGACTGAATGATCAGTGTGACAGCTGGCATGTATTGATTGGGGAATATGAGATGCTGTGAAGACAATAGTTTCTAAAGAAAATCTACATGAAACTAAGGGCACCGGCAACTTCATTGAAGTGCTTAATGAGTTCTGAACATGTTATTTGGACAATTGATCATACATTCCTTTGTTTCAGTGTAATGAAGTTATTCCCTGAGAAGCACTGACACATGACATAGTCTTCGATTGCTACCGAAGCTAATATTGTCCCCAAATCTAAACACACATCTTCAGACCTCAAAGTTCACTAAACTCAAAGTTCAAAGGGCAATTTCTGATTTGTCGTTTGTTCTGCATTTAAATGACATCAGGATCAGAAGGGTAGAAGTACTACAGCACTTGGTTTAAAGGATAAGGAATGTATGCTTGATGCCAAAACATCTGTCACTGTTGTGTGCTACTCTATCATCAGATAGTAAGTGCTTTAGATTAAGCGTTGAACTCTCCAGGGTCTTATTAAATACAAATTAGCATGGAAAAGGTCAAGCATTTTATCCCCAATACCTCTGTATGAGTGGACCCAGCTGAAGTTCTCAGGTAATAGGAATTGACCCAACAGGACAGCTCTGAAAAAAACAGCAGCACAGGGACGTGGAAAGAGCATGGCATTGGAGAGAAATTCCAGTTTGAACCATAGTCCTGCTATGTGGCCCTGAGAAAACAATTGTACCTCTCTGAGTCTCCTTCTCTAAAAATGAAGACAATACCTTGCTCAGTTGACATAATGAGCATATGTAGCATATTTAAAGCATGTAGCCCATTTAAGTATATAATAAATAAATCATTATGAATTGTCACTATTTTTGTTATGTTGTGAAATCCCAGCCCTGTATATAGAGAGATCTTGGTGAAAAATCTAATTATGTCTTTTCAGTTCTTCTCCACCCACTTCTGGGAGCATGAAACAATGAACAGGGGTTCTCATTTGGCAGACCCTATCTGGGTTTATCCATCCTGGTTGAACGCGCAATTAATGAACCATCAAGGTAGGGACATGTACCTACCTAAATCCGTGGCATTTAGCACAGAGTTTGGTAAATGGGAAGCAGGCAAAATTATATCTGACGCATGCTGAATAACGTCTACAGGCCAATTTTATCAGGGTTCATAATCTGACAATCATTTGAAATGGGCAACCCAAAAATTCTTACTCTAAAGCACTGATTGTTTTCACTATCAAGAAGCAACAAGTACAAACTTCCAAGTTTGCCTGGACTCCATCCCCAAGATAAGTTGCATCACAGTAGAATCCAAAACCAATGTTGCTTTACTGACACTTCTGTTAGAATTTTATTTCGAAACAAGATAAAGTCTCTTAGACAAAGAGGCTAGGAATGCAAAAGCCACAGTCTCTGGATTTCGCTTGTGCCAACTTTGTATCCACACACTTCCACAGAAACTGGTTTCCCTTCATGTAAACTCTGCTGGCCTCAGCCCCCTTTGAAGGTTTCACAACCTTCAAAGGGGGCTCAATGTACAAAATGTGAAGCCTGGCAACAGAGGATGGGATCAAAATTCAGTCCATGATTTCATTTCTCAGATTCCCTGTTGACTCTTCATACCCCATGCCTCCTTGTCCTAATTCATAGCCTCAAGGTGTACATCTCCTGCCTCTTTCCCCCCACCGTGTCTCAGGAAAGCCGGCTCCTTGAATTTAATACTTACCCTACTGTTATCTGAGGAATGTGACAAACAAAACTGGGTTGCAGAAATGCTCGGCCATTCTCAGTGTGGCTTTCAACAAGATCAGTTTTTAAACCCTGTGATGTGACTGCCATCTAGAGAAGTCTAGACATACTGAAACTAACTGAGCTAATCTAATACCTTGATGGTTTACTTTTCTCTAAGCCTTTGGCCAAAACCCATAAAGCAAGGCCTTTTAAACAAGAAATGTTGAAATATTAAATGCTCTATTGTGGCTTGGGATGGCGCCATTAATCTTTTTTTTACAAAATAATATGTAGCGACCATATTCTATTTCTAAGGAGAGATGATACAATTAGCAATAGCAATCTGCTTGCCTTTGGATTTACTTTATGGATTCCTTGTGAAAATATACCTCAAAGTAATGTAATTATTATATCTATGCATTTGCAATACCGTAATTAAAACTGGGTGGTTTTTCCCATTAAGTTCTCCAGATTGTTTGGAGTTTATTTCCTCCTGGCATATAAATTTTCATCATAGGACAGATTTTAGAAGCTCTCTATTCTATACTGTTCTTATATTAATACTGACAATACCAGATGAGAATTTTCTCCAGCTGGGTAACATGCCCTGTTAGCAATTGTATCATGACTTGGTGTCAATAAAATCTAAAGACACAGAGAATTTAAACATGATTTCTCTCAGAAAACAAAGTTTCCTCTGCTTATATGTACTAAATATATTGTTCCCCTGCTGGCTTCTACTATGTAGAGCTCTAAAAGAACTGGTGTGTCCATTGCCATTCACCTTAACTTGGGAATACTCAGTTACTCAAGTGCCAAGGAGTCAAAACTCGAGCTTATTGAAAGCCACCTTGAGATCGCACCAGCGTTTCCACAACAGGTGTTCGCCACAATCTGTAAATAGCGGAGGTGGGAGGGTTAAGTTAGGGAACCTGCGTTACTGGGACACAGCAGGCGACTGCGGGAGGGGCACATCTTAATGCCACACACAAGGCACATGAAGAGTCCACAGGCAGTCAGCGGAAAGAAAACCCATGCACTAAATTTTGATCCCATTCCATGTTGCCAGGTTTCACATTTTTTGTGCATTGATCTCCTTTGGAAGGTGTCAGACCTAAAAAAATGAGGCCAGCCGAGTTTATATGAAGGGAAACGAGTTTACACGGAAGTGTGTGGATACAAAATTGGCACAAGAGAAATCCAGAAAGTGAGACTCTTCCATTCCTAGCCTCTATATCTGTTCTAGTTTGCTAGCTGCCGGAATGCAATATACCAGAAACGGAATGGCTTTTAAAAGGGGAATTTAATAAATTGCTAGTTTACAGTTCTAAGGCCGAGGAAATGTCCCAATCACAACAAGTCTATAGAAATGTCCAATCAAAGGCATCCAGGAAAAGATACCTTGGTTCTAGAAGGCCAATGAAGTTCAGGGTTTCTCTCTCAAGTGAGAAGGCACATGGCAGTCAGGGCTTCTCTCTCAGCTGGAAGGGCACATGGCGAATACGGTGTCATCTGCTAGCTTTCTCTCCTGGCTTCTGGTTTCATGAAGCTCCCCGGGAGGCATTTTCCTTCTTCATCTCCAAAGGTCGCTGGCTGGTGGAACTCTCTGCTTCGTGGTGCTGCAGCATTCTCTGCTCTCTCTGAGTCTCTCTCTCCAAAATGTTTCCTCTTTTATAGGACTTCAGAAACTAATCAAGACCCACTCAAATGGGTGGAGACATGTCATCCCCTAATCCAGTTTAACAGCCATTCTTAAGTAAATCACATCATCCAGGGAAATGATCTCATTACAGTTTCAAACACACAGCATTGAATAGAGATTATTCTACCTTTATGAAATGGGATATATATTAAAACATGGCTTTTCTTAGGGGGCATACTTCCTTTCAAACCAGCACAATATCCAAAGACTATCTTATTTTAAAATAAAATTCTAAGGGAAGCGTCAGTAAAGCAACATTGGCTTTGGAAAACTCTAGTGTGGTGCAGTTTACATGGGGACGGTGTCCAGGTAAACTTCGAGGAAGTTCGGCTCTGATGCTCCTTGATAGTAAAGTTATTCCATATTTTAAAACAGGAGTTGGCAAACTTTTTCTTAAAAGTCCAAATAGTAAAAATGATTGGCTCCCTGAGTCGTGTGGTTGCAACTACTCAACTCTGTTATTGTAGCATGAAAGCAGCTATAGGCAATATATCAACAAGTAGGTATGGCTGTGTGCCAATAAAACATTATTTTCAAAAGCAGGCAGAAGTTCTGTTTTAGAACAAGAATCCTTAGCTTTTCCAGTGCAAATGATGGGCAGACGTGAAGCCTAGGAGTCAAAAGTGCCCAAGGAGTCAAAGCAATGTAGTAGACCTGAAGTCCTAGCCATCATAAATACATAAATTCAACCCAGTAAGTTATTCCCAATTTTCTTTCATAAAAAAGCACATCTTCTAACACTATAAAACTTTAAACACTCTCAAGAAAAATAACCTTCTTCTCAAGTAGTTAAGAATTCAACCTTTTACATATATAAATGCATACACTCTTCTCAGATTTTTAATGGCAGAGAAGGGGAAATATAAGTAACTGTGAGATAGGCAAATAGTCTATTTATTTTATGTATATCTCCAAGCTTGCTTTAGACTACCATTATTATCTTATGATCTGATTCTATATGAACTATCAGATACATTGTCATTTTACAACTCTGCTTCTGTTTTACAATGGGTATGCCACTGTAAAAGTCATGCTGATAAAGAAAGACCACAGGGAAGAAACTTGCACCCAAGAATCTAAATACTGAAGTCACTGCTGCACTGGGAATTTCCATTTAATGACTTATCACCCTTGTAGCGTCACAGCTGTTCATATCGGACAGCACATATGAAGAGTCAGGCTGCAGAGAAACAGAAGCCAAGTAGCGCCTGAAAGCTCTTCTTTAATCAATTATGAATATTTTTCAGGGATTTTTTTTTCTTCAGTCTTTTTTATGGTCTCAGGGACAAAAAAGAGAAAGTTTGACTTTCAGTTCAATAAACCAAGAGTTTCATCTTTATTTTCGTGTGTATTCTTTTTACAAATGCTCTATGAAGACACAGGACTATGAATTCCCATAGTGCTTCCTCTGGGCGCTTTTTTCTCTCTGCCTTTTAGCAGTGAGCACAAAGAGGAAGGACAGAGCAGACCTTTAAGTAGGGCAGGTCTGCGCTGAAACCCCTGCTCCCTCTCTTCTAGCCTGGGAAGTGCTAGTGCACTGCTCTGAGGCTCAGTTTCGCTCCAAAAACACAGAGATGATACAATGAGGTGCCAAGATTATTGTCAAGATTAAATGACAGCATTTGTGAAAAATCTTCCAAATTGCCCAATGTCAGCTTTTCTCTTCTCCCTTCCCCCAATCACCCCTCTAAATTAAGGACTGCTGAGGTTGAGGATTGCCTCTTTCATGTCCTCCTCCAGATTAGACACACAGTAGTTGCTTCATATGCTCCTTGACTGGGCACTGAATTATCCTATTTTCCTTAGTCATGAAAGATCTTACTCTAGTGAACTGCTGCTATGAAGACAAGCTGAAATGTTTTTATGACTTCTCTAGCTCTCAAAAAGAAAACATGCCGCACAAATTCAGAGACAAAAGAACCCACCCGTAATATTGGCATGCATACAGAGAGTAGGCACTCAAATATTTGTTGAGAAATGATGACACATGAGTGTGTGGGCTGCACTGAAGAGCTACACTCACCATATTTCACACTGCTATTCAGGAAGATGACTTATTTTTTGAATAATATTTTACACAATATTTTCGAAACTGGGAATAACAAGGTGCTTTATCATAAGCTTTTATTGCCTATTAATTTCTGTAATTCTCACCATGATCCATTGGTCATATTTATACACTGCTTAGCATGCCCAAGGACTCTTTATATTTAGCCTTCCTATCAAAGAATTGTTTTTTAATTAAAAATTTTAAGTTTTTTCAAAGAGAGTTCTTCACACTTAAAGGTTCATGGAAATGTCATTCAGGGAATCATCATTATTAGCTGTGACTTATTTGGGGTCATCCAGGCAAAGGAGTTTAGACCAGAAGGGAAATTAAAGAGTCATCTATAGGGTATAAAATTGTAAATAAAATAGGACCCTGCAGTTATTTAATGGCAAGAGGAAAAGAAATAGAGCCAGACTTGTTGAGAAAGTTAAAAAGAAAAAATCGCTAGCTGCAGGGCACATGAACAGAGGAGCTAGGATGTCAATAAAAATAAAATGAGATTCATGAAATACCAAAAGGGTAGATAAAAAGAAAACAATTAAATAGGAAGCTCTCTTTTTGTGCTATATCCATTCTGGCTCTAAGGTACAGGAGCTACAAATTTGTTTCCTTCTCTTTGACTTTCTTGTTCTATAAGACCTTTAAAGATATAGGAGTAGTTATGCTAACTAAAATTTGTATTCATCACTTTTAAATTTTTAATTTTTCTCATGAAACATAGCTACTGCCTCTTCTGGGTATCACAGCATACAAGACTTTCTAGAATATCAACATGACAATAAATCAAATGGTCATACAAATACCCTAATTATGTGAGTATTTATAGTACTTATACAGTCCATCTTCTACAACTTCCCTGATAAGTTGTCACTAGCCATAAAAACTAGAAGATGTTTGCAAAAGTGGTTTTACTTAGCAATGGATCAATTTTTAAAGATCAGTGTGTACTTATGGATATTTACATATAGAGAATATGAATACAATCTCCAATCTCCCCTGGAAAAAATCCTAACCATTCACACATCTCCCTGCCTCCCGAAGTCATTATTCAGGCTGTAGCTAAACCATTCTGTGAAATCATATCCACTCCATCATTCTAAACCTCACCAAAATTACTTCTTTAATGAAGCCCTCCAAGACCTAGCAATAACTGGATATCTAAAAGGAACAGAGGACCTAGGAAAGAGAAAAATTACAGCCTAATCCACTGACAACTTTGTCTAAGAATAGTCATTTTTTCCAAGAAGTAAAATCTTCCATATACCCAGAAGATGGTCATTCAATATGTGTAAGTGGCATTGAAATCTCCAGAACTCTGCTATGGCTTCATCAGTTGTTCAAAATAAGAGCTACACTTATTGGGTGTGTACTATGTGTCAGGCACTGCTTCAAGCACTTCACATATCATTAAGTCCTAGCAACAGCTTCATTAGGTAAGTTATAAATACTATCCTTATTTTATATATGTAGAAACTGAGACAAAAATACCTAAGAAACTTACTCAAGGGTGCACTGCTAGTAAGACAGCATAATCCTAACCCTGGTTTGGGGGCTCCAAAGTTGATACTCTTACCATGTCATAGGAAAGTCCCTGGAGATATCTAACACCCTAGGTTCTTAGAGACCAATTTAGTATAACCTACCCATTATAATAAAAGAAATCTCTCAAAGAATAGCCAGTCAGCCAAGTCGAACATCCTGCTACTACAGTTCCGTAAAGAAAGAATTGTGGGCTGCTGAGGTAGGGAAAAGCCTCCACCATGAAACTCTAGCAACCTACACAATTTGTCCCTAAAGCCTGTGAGTATTTTGCCCTCAAGCAACATTATCAAATTTTTGTATTTCTTTAAGTTAATCCACAACTCAGTGTAAGAGAAAATGTGCTATAACTCAGTACCCTAAAAACGTAAGAAATACACCAAAAACACGAAAAGAGGGAAACGTATTTACTACATCAGCCATAGAAGAAACATTTGAACTGAGATGATCATAATAGCCAAAGGCCTTAACCCAAAGTGGTTAATCAGAAACTGTAAAATTTTTAGAGAATCACTGGTATAGAAGAGTAAATAATGGAGAATGACTTATCTGCCCTGTTTCAGTCAGACATTCAACCAGTATTATATACATTTTTAGCAAGGTCACTGTTTTGGTTTGCTAATGATGCTGGAAAGCAATATACAAGAAATGGATTGGCTTTTATAAAGTGGATTTATTAAGTTACACATTACAATCCTGGGGCCATGAAAATGCCCAAATTAAGGCACCAACAAGAGGTTACTGTATCAGAAGAAAAGAGATTTTCTCTGTCTGGGGTTCCTCTGTCACACGAGTAGAATCATGGCAACCTCTGCTGTCCTCCCCTTGCAGCTTCTGGTCTCAAATGGCTCTCTCAGCTTCTGGTTTCAAATGGCTCTCTCAGCTCCTGGCATCTTCTGGGGCTTCTGGTATCTTCTGAATCTCCAAATGTCTAGGTCCATGTAGCTCTCCAAGCATCTGAACTCTCTGCTCTCTGTGTGGCTCTTTTAAGGACTCCAGTAGACTAATCAAGACATCTTCATTGGGTGGAGTCACATCTCCATCTAATCAAAAGATCCCACCCTACAATAGGTGTGCCCCACAAGAGTGGGTTAAGATTAGAAGAGCATGGCTTTTCTGCAGTATATGACAGTTTTAAAGCAGCACAATTACCATGGGTTTAAAGCAACAACTCAGGCAGGTGAATGGAAATTATTTCCAAACACAATCATCTCTGAGGAGCTACATCTTATTCATAAGCTCTTTTTTCATTTATGCCCTCTGCTTTTAAAGGTGCTATCCTTTAATAAAACAATTACAAGCAATTTTCCAAGAACAATTGTTTTGAGTCTCCAAATTATGATGTCAGTCTTGTTCACACAAATCTTCCAAGTGAATCACTCTGAATTATTAAGCACCTAAAAAGAGGAACAACTTTCCAAAGCTAAACAACTCCATGATGGCCCTGATCAGTTCTGCTGCCAGGTTAAACTCAAGAGTGACTCAAAGTATATCAATTTTTTGTGAAAAACTCCACTGAATTCCCAGGGCCTTCAGAATGAAGTCAAACTTCTTATTCCAGCCTGCAAAGAATACTATGATTCCTTTTTCAAGTTTAATTCTCACCACTCCCTTCCTTGTTCCCTTCATCCAATCAAAGGAAACTACAGTTTTCTATAGATGCTCTGCTTTTTCTCATTTCCATCCTTATTTTCATCCTGTGCCTTCTATTTCAAATATTTTTGAATTTTTTCTTCAAAATTCAGCTCAAATACAATATTTTCCAAAAACAAAACAAACAAAACTCCTTTTTTTCTTGCAGCTATTATTATGGGAGTGATTTTCCTACTAGGCTGTAAACCCCTCAGTGGCAGTCCTCTTTCTCATCCTTGAAGAGTACAGCTTTAGAAATAGAGCATATTTAATAAACAGTTAATGAATGATTGTATGTGTAGTTGATTGAATGTTTGGCAGATAGATGAACATGTTTGCTCAATGCTTCCTCCAAGTACCTCTAAACTTAATTTTTCATTCTCTCTCCCTTTGGCAACACTGTGGTTCACACACAGATCCTTTTATCTGCACTAATTGAAGTCCCTTATACTATCTCACTTCCAGACTCATCCCACCCCAGCACAAGTACATCCTAAACACAGACACTTAAGTTTCTCTGCAGCACACACACACGTGCACACGAGCCCTGTATTAACATGTGTATTGGTGTCCCATTGCTTAGGTCCCCTACTGCTATTATCCATATCCATTTGTCTTTATAGCAAGGAATATCCTACAAATCTCTCTTGCAAAAATGCTGTGCATTGGTTGCTTGGGTAAAACAAATTTTTTGTGTACATTATTTACCTTGTAACCATAAAACGTAGCTGAAGAAAAAGTGACTTAAGAGTTTTAAGCAATTTCCACTTTACAAGAGGCGAGTTTCATTAGACAGTACCAAGAAGTCTGCTCTTTAGGCTGCATTCTAACACCCTGGGATCTTTGCCCAACAAATGCTTACTCATCTTTGAGGTTCCAGATCAAGTGTTACCTCCTCTCTGAAAGCTTCCTTTGCTTCCTTCCTCCACCTCCCGTACATTTTTACATGTGCCTCGGTAAAAAGTGAGTTCCTCCCCGACTGTACTCTGATCTAATTTATCCTTTATTCCCTAACAGCTGCGCATTGACTGAGATAATGCCTCATCTTGTCCCTAATGTACATTTTTACATCTTACAGGGTTGCAGGAATGTTTTGAAGCTAGCAACGAAACATACAAAGCTGGATTTCCTTTGGAAACACTTTGCCAGAACCAAAAATAAATAAATAAATAAGCAAATCAAAGAATCATCTCATGCTGGCACTGATGAGCAATTCAATTTTTTTCCTTTTGATCTGGGGATTTGGGCAGGGTTTACATCCAGCAGGTAATTATGAAATTATAACTCTGAATTTCTCATGTTTGTTCCTGCAAGAATTCCAAGTATTGTGCATTTTGCATCTAAGAGGATGGCTGCTGTTAGTCCTGTACGATGCTGAAGGTATTGCTTGTGAGGTCATACAGCCAGTAGCAGGGAGTCTACAAGGTTAAATAGTTAAAAATACCATTCATTACAACTGTCTTCATTGAATTCTTCTGTAAATACCTAACTGTGAACACAGCCGAGCCCAAACAAAGCCAGGTACAAAAGATAGATTTTTGATCCAAGTCAATTGCCATTAGAAGGCTGTTTACAGACTCTGGGAAGCAGTCGATGTCGTCATTCTCACAAAAGAAACAATTGCTTCCTCTCACTACCTTGACATGTCTGGATGGGTCAATAAATGATCCTCACTCTCAGAACTGTTCATCATGTCTCAAATCTGTTGAAGTATATGAAAAAAAGCAAGTGTGCCTCACAAAATGGGTTTCACATAAGCAAACCTGACTGGAGCTGTCTTTGAAGATTTTGAATCATGCCCCAGACAAGCCAAGAAAGAGATCGGAAAGTCAATGGAGAGATCAGTGTTGAAATGCTGAATATAGCAGTGAACTAAGTACAAGAAAATATGACCGACCACTCAGTCAAGGGCAGATAGCACCCTGAACCAAAGCAAGCGTTGCTTCTAACCTGCAGAACAGGTAAGTGTGTGCCTCTGTAGCTTCGTTGTTGCCTCCATAGCCAATGTGCTTAACACTAGAGTATGAAGTCTGCTCCACTAGCCCATCTTTTCTGTCATATTCCAGACATGGTGTGCTGTTCGTGACTAATACTAATGAGACACATGTCCTTTCAATTGTTTCCTCCAAAATATTCAAAAATTGCTCTGATGTGCTCTCCAGTATCACCTAATTTCCCATAAAAAAAAAATAGAACTCCAGCTACTTGACTGACTTTTCACATCGAATACTGAGAAATCAGAGATGCTTCATGCCTCTGCAACATTCAAGGAAATAAAAATAAAATGACTCATATTTTGTCATATTTGATGTCTGGATTCACATTCCTTTCACTTTTAACATAATTCACTACTTTGCTTTATATATTTTTTCCCCCTGGTCTTGTTTCAGACATGAAGATTTCCATTTTTTTAACCTGAAAAACTTACCAACTATGAAAATTCCAAATATATCACAGTGTAAAATTAATGCCAACCTCATTTAATGTTTTGTGCATGTGTCTATTTTTACTATGTTTTCGTTTGGCTCAAATTTGAGTTTTCGAGGAGTGTTGTTTTGACAAGTTTGGGATTTGTGGAGTTTGTTAATGAAATGAGTTCTGTGTAAGTACCCAACACTTAGGAAAGAAAAAAAATCTCAGCTTGACAGTCACAGATTCTGTTATTTCTGAAATGGAAAAAGTTGCTTTCCTTACATTTGGGAAAAAGTGACCAAGGGTAACCTTGGTGAGTATATGTGATAAAAAATGGACTCACTCCTCCCTCCATCCCGTGATATGACATATATGCATGCAAAAGTATGTTAAAGAATACCAAAGAAGGGGTGGCTGCCGTGGCTCAGCAGGCAGAGCTCCGACCTGCCATGCTGGAGGTCTGGAGTTCGATCCCTGGTGCCTCCTGCCCATATGCAAATTAAAAAAAAAAAAAAAAAAGAATACCAAAGAAGGATAAGAAAAGGACTGATAACCTGCAGCTGCTAATATACCATAGAAGCTAGAAGAGGAGCTGTCAAAACAGTTTAAAAGGCCAGTTTCCTGCACTGTTTGTCACATAAAAAACAAAAAAACCTGACAGAAATGTGGAAAATGAGGATGGAACAGCCAAGAGGGACTGAAATTCACCAAAGAAAATGGGCACTGAATAGGGTACATTTATGCTTCCGACAAGACCGCTGGCCTCACTGTCATTAAACAACATTTATGGATTACCTTGTCACCATGCTAGGGACTGCCGGGAGGCAGGCTCTGCTCTCCAGGAGATGACGGTCTCGGAGGAGGCAGGGGACACACCTGAAAGCCAAGCAAAGACCTGAGCCACACAGCACAGAGGCACCTCCGGGGCAGCCAAGGCGCCAAGTCAGAGTTTCTCCCAGCTTGTGAACTTTCTTCATACTTCCCTGTTAGAGACAATTATTTAAAATTTAGTGAGTGTCTTTAAAAATTAGAAACAAGGACATGGGAAGGAGCTGGAAAAAAATACTCTGAAGGGTTATTAGAAATCATCGTCAGTCTAGTGGGCAAAGGAAGCAATATGGCAAGTGAAGAAAGAAGAAACGCTTTACCCTCGGGGAGAGAGTCAGACTCCAGAGAAACACCTCATGCTCCACAAACCTTAGGGGAGAGGGGAGAGAAGGACCTCATGGCGGCTGGTGGCTTCCCACTAATACTTGTGAGGCTGCCCAGGTGCAATACTGAGGGAAATCAGGAGGCACACTGCCACCCCAGCAGGGGGATGTAAGAAGGAGACCTGCCCGGCCAAGTGCCCGGGGGGGCGTCCAGGACCAGCCCCAGACTTGTGATGTCACAACCGACAGGCCGCAGCGCATCAAACCTGCCGGCACGTCCACACACACCGCCCAAGCTGGAGATGACGCCTGAAGAACACCAGAAAGCATCTCTAGGGACCTGGGAGCTCAGCGTAGGAGGGAACGACTCCTGAGCAGCCCGCCAACTCGGGGGTTGTGACTACAGAGCAGAAAAGAAGAAACATTCTAAGTGAATCAAAGTCTCCATGAACGATATGGGAAAAAAAGGAATTTGGCTTCTTAAGCTTCCGTCTCTTAAACAATGACATGTTCCTAATGAGGGACTGGATGCATCACACCAAGATGAAAAAAAGTCAATTTTCGAGAGTCTCAGGTTGAAGGGCTCAAAGATTTTAATGAGGAAGGAGGAACAAACGCTTGGTGGAATAGAATAATAGTGAAGTGATCAAGCACGTGATGACAAGAAGCATCGAAATGCAACGTGTATCTAGCATTTCTCACATAAAAACTAATCAAAGTAGCACAGTGCCTCAGACGTGACCCACAGAGAACAGCGGCAAAGTAGCAGCTCTCTCCTCGTGTGAAAACCGCCGGCCACCCCAGGAAGACACACCCCAAGCTCACACTCCCCAGCACGGAGCGTTGAAGCAGGTGTGTAATCACAGACCCGGAGGGCGCCGCATGTGGGCCACCTTGGCCGGCAGAGTCACTGGTGAGCACCAAGAAGCACAATGAAGAATTCAGCTCCATTTAAACTCTCATTCAGTGAAAGGATCCCAACATTCTGTCCATCGAAATGGTAACAAGGTTTAAGAAAGACAATCTGTCAGAAACTCCAAATTTAGTGTGGTCTTGGATACTACAAAGCAGTGATCAAAATTAGCTCTTAATATTTGCAAATATGCTTTCAAAATATAAAGACAAATAGAGCCTAAAATGAAGTCAGCTGAGGGTGACTACACATAATAATCATACCACACCTGGAGAATTCATCTGAAACAAAAAAAAAAATGTAAGCAATCCCACTGTTATTATTTAAAATGGCACATCATTGTTTTCAGAATTCATCAATCAAAATCGAATTAACATACTGGTATTGTACAAGAGGATGATTTTTGTGGTTAAACTTGGAGTGTTTTTATGACACTACAAAGCTAAATTAAGAAGTATTAAGAAAGGAAAAATTAATCAAACTTGAAAGTATGTTGATATTTTCATTCTAGGAAAGCGATGGGAAAAACTAAAAATGAAAGTATCAATATAAGATGAAAACATAAGAATTATCTATTCACCTTTCAAATGTCTCAGCCTCAAATCCTATGCATGCAGATAGAAAGAATACCATGTATAATGCATTTAATTTCAATCCTATTCTTCAGGTAAAACTGTTATCACCACTTTAGAGATGAGAAAAGCAATGCTCAGGGAGGGTGAAAAAATTTAGTGGAATAGCCAGGGTTTACAGTCAGGTAATTTAGCTGCAGGCCTGCACCCTTGCCTAATACACTATGATGCAGAGAGATGTAGAACCTAGTAAGTGATAAAATAAGCCCATAAGGGTACTCTGAGGAGACCCAGAGTACAGTGCCCAGAATAATGCTGGGAACCCGAAGCACAGTGTCCCCTTTCAGAACGGGCACGACTACCCGTACCCAGCATGCTCTACCTCTGGGAACATGCCCAAGGCTGGAAGCATAAAGTGGCTGAAACAATGACGACTGACCATGGCTTAAGAAGAATGTTCAAAACTGTAAGTCCTGACTCCAAAACTCTAGAGGGCTTCCCAAAAACATTCCTCAAAACAGTGTGAGCTGTACCTTAAAGCTGAAATTGTCTAATGACTTCAACAGCAACTAAACAGCAGGGCAATTTCCCAAAATACTGGGCTGCCAATGAGCAATTCCAGGAGGCAGCATCATATCTAAATGCTGTGGACAGAGCTGGAAACCTAAAAGCCTCATTCTTTGTTCTTTCAAACTCAAATGGAAAAGTGAGAATTCACTGCTTGGGATTCAAGGTTGCATATCATTTTATTCTCAGCCTACTTACCTTCATTTACTTTTATTTTATTGTCCCTTACAACTCCTAGCTATTCTGTGATACTTTCCCACTAATGTTAATTTAGATTCTTTTCTCTTGGAATTTGTTCATGACATCCCTTACTGAAACTCCTTCCTGCTTACATCTGCCTATCTAATTCGTACCCAAACCTCAAATAGAGTTCAAATTCTAGAAATTACTTCTCCCTCCTACGGACTTAATCAAATTAGCAGTAGAGGACATAGGAATCTATAGTTCACATCTGACCTTTTCTTGTGTTCTTCATCTGATAGTTGTAAAAATTAGATTTTATAGTTATAATAATTAATGGAAGGTGTTTAATACAGTTCCTGGCATATATTAAGCATGCAGTGTTAGCCATTATTATGATTCATTCTGACTTTTTATATTTGTTATACTCTTTTATGCTATTTTTCTTAATTTTTTATATATTTTTTAATAATGTATGCTTTGTCTTTCCAATAAGGACAAAGGCAAGAATACATCTAGTTTTCCCAAAATACCCAAACCCCTAACATTGCATTGCCTGCAGAATGTACTGTAGTAAATATTTAGGCAGTTAAAAACAGGACACTAAACTGTTCACAAGTATTACAGTTCTTACTCTCTGCAATTTTCTGCGCCATGTTCAGATAGCCAAATGGGTGGGATCATACTCATCAAAAGATTTACAGTACCAAACAGCTGTTAAAGTCTCTGTCAAGGCAGTAAACTGCCATTCCAAGAAATAGCCAGGAGGTCTTGACCCCAAGACCCCTTGTGAGCTGTAACTTCTAGGCAGAACATGGTTTACAGCCTACCAGCCACCTGCAGACATGTTTCCTCATAAATTTGAGACGTCCTGTGTTGGTTTCCAAGTTTCCTCATCAGCTATGGTCCACAAGTTCCTAAAATTCTAAGTAGGCAGACACATCCAACAGTGTACCAATTTAAGCTTTAGGGGAAAGACTGTGAAAGCAGTGTGGAGAAAGTGGTTGGATGTGGAGAGACTGAAAAGAAGGAAAGCCCTGGAGGCTGCTCTCGCACCCAGATGAGGTTCACTGAGGAGCCAGGATGAAATGCCCCCTCCCTCGTGCCTTCCTACATGCTACTTTCTCGAGGCTCAAGTCTCCTCCTTCCTTTATTAAGTCTCTGAATATCCTGTGAGTGGAGTGAATTCTTCCATGCCAGACGTCACGTCTCCTATAAACAGATCTCGTAATTTTTCATATAGCTTACAAATTAAGCTATCATGCTTAGATGACATTGCTATTACTCGAGTATGATTCAGTGCTACAAGAGTTTCCACTCAGTCTCTTCTTTTTTACATTCTCATTCTAGATTTCTTTTCATATTTCATTTATTTTTCCCAGAAGGCAAGAGGCAATTAATTAATAGATACACATAAAAGGAAAATATTTCATTTTGCAAGTGGTCAAACAATTTGAGGTATTATTAGCTGTTTTACAAAAAATAATTATTATTATTGTCTAAGTGATAACCAGTACTTCCAAAGTATG
The DNA here is from genome assembly GCA_004026745.1 of Myrmecophaga tridactyla. Taxonomy (NCBI): domain Eukaryota; kingdom Metazoa; phylum Chordata; class Mammalia; order Pilosa; family Myrmecophagidae; genus Myrmecophaga; species Myrmecophaga tridactyla. The sequence goes on along the minus strand of PVIY010016823.1, from coordinate 11,689 downwards.
AAGCTAGCTTGAAGAAAATACAAATTGATACAAATGTTTTGAAAATGACATCAGAAATGCCTAAAAAGAGCTACCCCCAGAAAAGTGTTATACTCTTTGACTTTGTAATTCTATCTGTAAACACTCAAGAAATAATCAAAATGCAAGAAAAAGATTTGTTCACAGAAAGTGTTTATTGCAACACTATTTATAATAGACAACAATTTGGAGCAACTTTAATGAATGTTAAATCATCTGACTTATGACATCACAAAACCTTGCTTTTTCTTTTTTTAACTAATACAATGGTAATTTCATACCTATGCTAAATTTTTAAAGCAAACAGAATCATGGCAAAGAAAAAAAAGTAGAATAAAGCAGAAGCGAAGTTAATGTACCAAATGCATGCTAATCCAAGGGTAATTGCTATTGCTGAAGATGAAACTGTTCAGTCAGAGGTATAATAATAGTAAGTAGTGGGATCCAGGGAAGCACGTGGTCTGTTCCACAATCTGATCACTTAAACACTTCCCCCTACTGCCATTTCTATTGTTAGCCCTTCAAATTGTTCACTATTAAAAAACATGATAGTTCAATGAGAGGCTAGCTGCCAGACATCAGAAATTCTTATTTATTCATAAACTTTTCTAGAAAGTAGAATTTATCAAGGGTTATATCCTTCAACAAGGGAACATTCACTCTCAAAATCTACTCTCTAAAAAAAAAGTATCCCATATTCCAGGATTATGGTTAATTTTTAAGATGTGATAATCATAGACTGCTACAATTTTAGGTCTTTATATTTTAGAGCTATACGTTGGCATGTTAATTTCTGGGAATGGCCTCAAAACAACCTAGGGTATAGAATGGGTACATAAAACAGAACTAGTCATGACTTTATAATTGTTGGAGCCAGATGATGGACAGATGGGGACTCATTTTACTTTTCTCCCTTCTTTTATATTTAGTTGATATTTTCCATAATAAAACATGAAAAACTCTTTGGAAACGCACATGGAAATTTGTGTGCAGGGGTGAATATTGCAGGGCTCTGTGAAATAGTGAATATTGGTTACAACTGAAATTCCAACCTTGAGAAATCCTCGTATAAATTATAATGCATCTATATGTTCAAGTGCTATGCAGCCATTAATAATTCATGCTGTCAAGGCTCACTTGATGATATTATGAAAATCTTCATGATACACCATTAAGTGGGAAAAGCTTGCATAGATATGAAACTATACATAACGATCCAATGTGGGGAAGACCTTTTCCCATAGTAAAAGTTAGAAAAGTCAATGGTTAGCTCTATGTAGTCACAGGTTATTTCTTCTTAATCCTTCCATATTTTCCAATATTCCAACCATGAGAGAGAACCAATTTAGCACCCAAAAATAAATTAAGATTACTAAAGAATTTAAAAAGCAAACAGAAACCCGACACCAGGCAGGGAAGTCTCTGAAGACCATTTGGGGGGGGTCACAGTTCAACCGAGAGAGCTCTCTGGGTGGAGAGCTTAGGCCAAAACCCTCTTACCTCTGTGGCCCACCAGTGGCTCAAGGCTCTGCTGCCATTCTGGAGGCAGCGGTCCAGGGGCAGAATCAGGCCCACCCTTCACTAGCCTCAGCGAATATCCTCAATCCACATGTTTTCCATACATGGGACGATGTGAACAGTGGAGTAGTTATAAAAACAAGAACTACAAAAAGAAATAAATTTCCAAACAAAGTCATGAGAAACGGAGACAGACCAGTATACCTTATGCATGGAGGCAAATGGTACTATCCCTAGGTATCTCTGGGTAAAGTAGAAAAGCATTATGGTGTGCACACACACAAAAAAGAGACAACTTAGGCAGATACTTAATAATTGCCAAAAGAACATTTGCATTAATTAAAAGATTTCCAGTCCAAAATCTTGGTCTCTTCATCTTCATTTATATCCATAACAATAACAAATGGAAATTCTTTGGCAAGAGCCAGGGGCCTGGGCACGTGTGATGATGCCACCAGAGAGGGTGCAGCGGAGGAGCTGCCCAGGAGGCGTGCCCGCCCAGCAGGAGCTTCAGCCAGTAGGAGCACGGTCCAATGGGCTGAAATCATCCCCGAATTTAAAATGGATGAAAGCATCATTCCCTGGCCTTTGACCATGTCAACACAGCCAAATTTAAAAGAAAAAACGTCTCATCTCAGAAGAGTAGCTTCAGTAAGAGTATGGACCTTAAAATCCCTCTTTTGCTACATTTTGAACTTCACTCTCTGTGCCCACAAAATTGAAGCAGTTCCTCCCTAAACGCAGTGCCTTGGCTTCCTGGAACGTGTTCAAGTCACATCCAACCATCAGATATGTATGCAAAGCTTATCCTTAACTTTGCTGATTTTTCAACATACTACCTTGAGGTGTGGTCTCTGAATTGGTCAAAAGAAATCTATAATATCCATATGCATTTTTCTCAAATAAATTCTGGTCTTCAAAAAAAAAAATGTCTACTTCTCTTCATCATCCTCAGGGAATCACTGCCCACTGCGGCACATTAGGCACATTATAATACAACTATCCACACTTTTGAACAGCGAAGCTTTGTCTCTCCTAATAGCTGCTATCCATCAAAACTCTAATGCATCTGTGTCAAAGATGGCACAAAAACATATTTATTGCCAAAACCTTCAAGTTGAATGATCTCGTTTTGTGGGTGATGCGTTTTCAAGTCCTATCTTGATGTCTTTGTACAAAAACAGGAAAAGGACAAAAAAATATGGTTACCCTTTCAAGTAAAAGTGAGAATTTTAGAATCCTGAAATAAACATCTTTCTTAGTCACATTGTGTGAGTTAAGGAAAAATGAAAGAAACCGATCTGAATCAGTAAATGAATCAAAAATGCTCAGAAACATACTTTATCTCATAATGCCCTATACCTTTACAAATCAAGTCAGTGAGCCCCCGTGCCATGGAAGATTTTTATATGAGAGTTCAGGCTGCAGCCAGAGTTTCCCTACAACATCAATTCCAAATGACAAGCTGAGGTTCTGTGCAACAGCATTTGTCTCAGCATTTGTCAGAAGTCATTTCATTTCCTATGATTCATTTCATTTACACTACAGGGTATTAACTGGATTCTTTTTTGATCTTTGCTCCAACTAATTTTGACTCTTACAACACAGACAAAAATTGGTTTGAAAGATAAGTAATGTAATCTACTCACTGGTAATGGTGACGACATTAACAAAATCATAGCTGGGGAGGCTGTGGTACAGAAGTAAGTTGAAATAAATCCCAATTTCAGAATAAAAATTACTACCCATGTTGTATCCGTGTGTAAGTAGATAAGTGAGAATTTATATAAACTGCTCCACAAATCAGGATGAATATATGGTCACATTGCTATTTTTCTCATTAGTTAATAGATTAAGCACCGCTTGCTGTGAAGCAGGAAATCAGTATTCATTCATTCAATAAATATTTACCAAGCAACTACTATGTGCATATTATTTATTCTGTGAGTGGGATGCATAAACACACAGGACTCCCTGCCTTCAGTTAGCTTACATGCCAGGGGACCTTCCTTTGGAGGCAACACCCTCTCAAAATTAGCCAAGAATTTAAACGCTTTCTCAGTCTAAAACTGAGAGTGGTGAGCCATTCTACACACAAAAGTAAGAACCTGTATTTCTTCTGATGATTCCACTATTCCATCACTCGTTGCTGACACCCCTTGTTTTGGTATGCTAATGCTGCCAAAATGCAATATACCAGAAATGGGATGGTTTTTAAAAAGGGAATTTACTAAGTTACAAGTTTACAGTTCCAAGTCCTTAGAAATTCCAAACTAAGGCATCCAGGAAAGGACACCTTGACTCAAGAAAGACCGATGTCTGTCACATGGGAAGGCATGTGGCTGGCATTTGCTCGTCCTCGTTCCCAATTCCATTGCTTCCAGCTTCTGATGCCAGTGGCTTCCTCTCTAAGCATCTGTGCACCTTCACTTAGCTCCTCTGGGACACAGCTCTGGATTCTAGCTTGCTGAGCATCTCATGGGAAGACACATGGCGACATCTGCTGGGCTCTGAATCTCCAAACGTCTGTGTCTACGTGTCTGCTCTGTCAGCACTCCAAGCATCTGTGTCTCCTGGGGCTTCTACATATCCAAAGGTCTGTGTCTACATTTGCATCTGAGATTTCTCCAAACCTTTCCTCTTTTAAAGGACTCTGGTAAACTAATCAAGACCCTCCTTGACTGGGCAGTCACATCTCCTTCTAATCAAAAGGCCACACCCACAACTGGGTATTTCACATCTCCACGGAAACAATCCAATCAAAATTTCCACCCTAAACAATCGGTCTGCCCCAACAAGATTGGATTAGGAAGTATGGCTTTTCTGGGGTACAGAACTATTTCAAAGCAGCACACCCCTCATCACACAGAGTCCAACAGACAAGGCCGACGTCATCAGCAGATGCAGACTCAATCCTGCCACTGGTCAGCGAGCTGCTGGCCGTCAGCCCCAGCACAGGCCCAAGTGGACCTTAAAGAGGAAACAACTGGACACCCTCAGAGCTCGACCAAACCAGACCGAGGCTTCCCATTGCTGGACTCCCCTGGCTGCCAGTCCTCAGCCTGCCCCTGGCCATACCCAAGGACACTGCATTTAAGCATCAGCACTTCGTGGCACTTTCCCTTCTAAGAAGTCCATCTCCTCAGGGATCAGGCAGGTGCTCTCTCTTCTCTGGGAAGCAGATTCTGCTTGCACAACGGAAGTATCCTCCTCACCTTCCGGGCAGCGCCTGCCCTGCACATGCACTCCTTCCTCCATCCACCTAGAACACACCTACTATGTGCTAGGTGCTGCTCTCAATTCTAGTTGCCTCCAGGAAGACTGCTGCCTCAAACTGCCTGAGGACAATGAGGGACCTTCTGACATTTCTCTCTCTAGAATGGGGGAAAAGCAGCCATAACGGGGCCTTTGGAGGGGCCCTCATGAACACCAACAAGAAAAGGACAATTATCTAGTATTTTAAACACCCAGGTATTAATAAGTACTGTAACAGAGGAAACTATTACCAATTCCTTTAGGGAAACAAATGTCCATGGGTAAGGGAGAGATTTAAAAATTATTTCAGGAAGACAATACTTTCTGAATTGCAAAATCAGCCAGTTTTGTAACTGTTTGTCCCAAAAAATAATCTTTTTATAAATTATTTTCCACCAATATGAAAAAACATACAAACAACAAAGCAATCTAATCGGCGTATTAATTTTTTGAGAAAATCTTCAACTTAAAACAAAACATTAACTCAAAAGGTCAGAAGAACCCAACCCACTCCCAGCCCCCAAATACCTTCAACCACATTTCTTCGAAGTGGCCACGAGTCAGGCCACTCCTCCCCTTTGAAGCATTCTTATCTGTTTTTAATAGCCCTGACAAAAACAACTGCTTCTGCATCTGCATCGTACCATCTTCCTTCCTGGAGCTTCAAATCATTGGTATAAATTTTTGAGCCAAATAATCCTTCTCCTTTGTGAAAGGCCCTGAAATATGTGAAGAAGCTTTGAGTGCTCATTTTTTCTCTTGCAACTATTTTGAATTATTCTCTTACAACTCTTATCAAATCATTATTTCTAGTCCCTTCACATAACGAATCAAAGTCGTTCTCTTCTCTTCTGAACATGCTTCAGTTGATCTATGTTCCTTTCAAAGAATGATACCAATACCCCTTTTATCCAGAACTTACACTGCTAAGAATTTTTCTTAGAGAAATAATCAGGAATATGAACAAAGATTTATCTATAACAATGTTCGTCACAGAATTCCTGGTGATATTTTTTAAATAATAGTATAGGATAGTATATCTATAGCATAAAATTTAAAAGCATATTGAGAGGGCACTGGTGGCTCTGTGGTAGAATGTTCTCCTTCCATGTGGGAGACCCAGGGTCGATTCCCGGACCATGCACCCCAAAAAAAGTGGAAAAAAGTATATTGCAGAAGTAACAGAATGGTTCTTAAATGTTTACATATGTTTCAAGTAAGAAAAAAAGGATACTACAAAAAAGAATGTATAGTAAGATCATTTGTGTGTATGTGTCTGTGGGTGGGTCCAACCCTGGAAGAATATATAACAAAACGTTAATGCTGGTTCTCTCCTACCAGTGAAGGATTGCACATGATTTTTCTTGATGTTTCTTTCTGCACCTCCCAGATTTGCTAATCCCGGATCTGGGCAAGGTAATCCCCCAAGAAGTTCAACAATCAGGACACAAAGCAGAGTGGTGAGAGTGTAAGAGACAACGCTGTCTAGAGCTTGCAGAGTGGCTGGGAAGGAATTAAGTGTAACTCAGGGGAAAGTCTTATCATGGTCAGAGCTTGCAAAATTGTATCAACAGCCATAGGGAGGTTTCCAAATGCCAAAAGATACAGAGGACTCAAGTCACCCTCCAATTTCTGCAGAACGTGTAACTAATGATTCATATTGAAGATCACACTATGTTTCTCAGATACAGGGAGATACACACACACACACACACACACACACACACACACACACACACACACACACAGTGGATAATCCCACAGACCTGCAGCAGATTCAAGAAAACCTAACAGTAGGAACTGCCTCATTGCTCCCCCGGATGCAGGTGTTGCCAAAAGATCTACCTCATTGCAGACAGATTTGAATGCTGAATTTACTTTGGCTCACAAAGGAAAAAAGAAAACCAACAAAACTGAAATAATGGCTTTGGTGATGCCTTAAAATGTGTGACTACCTGACGAATGACGAGGCTGACGTGAGACCATGTCCACGCTGCAGACAAGATGCTCTCAGCTAGAACCGCTGAAGTTTAAGCTATTCTTATCTAATAGAATCTTCTCTGGCCAGCTATTTCCAGGATAAATAAAGCTGCCTTGAGGCTGCCATTGTCAAAAATACAGTTCCAGAAGAGGGAAAATGAAGCAGCTTGCCAAGGCCCGGGCTCCTGACATTTTAACGATCTTGGCCGAGGCCATGTAGATCACAGAAAGGTGAATCCCTGTCTCACCTACTTATCCATGGCCAAAATCTTGTTTTGAACTATTATACTCCAGCACGTTTTCACTTGTTTTCATTTTGTCATGTTTCTAACATCAGACTCAATGACACAAGACAGTGAACACTACAGCAAAAATGGATATAGTGCTTGGTATTTGTCGTTATCAAACTCTTTCACAGGTCAGTTTGTCACTTGGCCATGTAAGAGCTCTCTGGTCTGATTCTGCCTTTGGGGGCCTTACTGACCCTCTTACCTCTGTATCCCCACAATCTGATGAGGGTGTCTCCCGTATCTTCATCCTAATCCCTGCTGAATGTATCAAATAGAATATAAGCCAGGGTAGAACCATGATACCACAGAAGCTGTCACACATTTACCAGTTCTGTGTGCCCGTGTCAGCAAGAAACTCATCAAGCCAGTGGTGTTATGATTCAGCCAATAATTCTCCCTTCGTGTGATACATTATGATATCAGCAAAAGACATGACAGAAGACATTTGACTTTTTCAAGAAAATTAAGATAGTAATCTTTTTGTTTCACACATATACCAATAAACTCAGAGGTCAGAAACGTATTGAAACAGAGTTAAGCCATACCGTAAGAGTGACGGGGACCTACAAAATCTTGGTTGCATTTATTCCAAGCAGGCCAAAGCTTCTCCCAGTGCCTTTGCCTCCTGACCTGCCGCTGCACTGTGGACTCACCGCAGTTGTCCCCCCCCTTAGGTAGGAATCAGACAAGAGGGACAAAGCCTTCAACTTCTCTCCTTGGTCCACAGTGCCTAGCACAGCTTTGCACATGGTGCTGGGGGATCTACTGCCTGCTGCTCTCAGGTCAGGATGCTTTAGCAGGGAACCCCGAACAGAAGCTCTTGCCCCTGTCCCTTCCACTGAAAGTCCGGAGGTGCCTGGAGCTCACTATCTCCTGGGCATTGCAGAGAGCATCACACTTACAGGTCAGCCAAGATATGTGGCATGCTAAAGGCATGAGCACACAGCCCCCTCTTAGAGAATGACAAACCAACTGGCTAAAAATTTCTCTGAGGTGTAGGCAGGGAGATGTTGTGACTAATATTCCATCATGTCAGTTATTTATATTAACTGTTGAGGGCGGTGCAATGGTGGCTCCCTGGCAGAATTCTCGCCTGCCATGCCAGAGACCTGGGTTTGATTCCCAGATCCTGCCCATGCCAAAAAATAATAATAATGTATATTAACTGCTGAGCACTTTGAATGAAGCACAATATCGCCACCATTTAATAACAATGACCCCATTACCTGGGACAGCTGACCTGGCTAGGTCACCCCTGGGCACACAGCTAGGAAGCAAGAATGGTCTTCCCCGAACAAGAGCCCACGCTCGGATTCTGTGGGGTGTGGAGACAGGCAGCCTGAGCCAAGCTCATCCTCTCCTTTATTCCCCTCCCCTCTGTAGTTTCTTTCTGTTCTTCCACAGCTCTTATTATCACACTCGCACATGCAGTTTCTTTTCTTCCCACAGTTGAACTCAATCTGCCCCCATTAAACAGTAACCATGTAAAGTATATTTATCCTTTTAAGTGTATATATATATATATATATACTCCACACTCCACACTCCAACGGATAAAAGATAAAGGAGTTCCTTTATGTCTTGGAATTTCCATTTTCCCCCAGGGATTCTTCCAAACACATCAAGAACAAAACCTTGAGTTTTCACATCAAAACATAACTTCGCACAAAGCACTATACATAATAAATGTATGTAAAGTGAATGAATCAGTGGCATATCACACTTCACACAGGATCCTCAGGACCTAGTAAATTAGGAGCACTAGGGTGGAAGTCTAGGCATGTTTCTGGTGGGCACTTCTTGCAGAAGAACAAAAATGTTGGCACCTAGAGAGCGCAAGAAGGAGAGAGTCAAAGAGGCTGTTCTCAGTAAGACGGAGTGAAGGCAGGAGAGTCAGATGTCAGAAAAGAACCGAAGCGCCAGGGAGGGATTGACCAGGATTCATAAGCAAGTGCGATGACCAAACCTCAACTCCCCAGGGGATCCTAATTGCAGAAAACAAGCGGAGTGCCACCGGGTGTGCCCAGCCCAGCCCCCCAGTGTGCCCAATGACCCCGGGTGTGCCCAGCCCCCGCTGCAGGCACCGCTGTCCAGCCTAAGAGGCCGCGAGGCCAGCGCTGTGTGCACAGGGCTCAGCCTTCAGCTCTGTGGGCACAAGTGATATGCAAATGTTAGGAATACGGCTTTCAAAAAAAATATTAGGCTTTCAGAGACGTTTTAGCCCACTCCACTTCATAGTCAACCCACTGTTTTTAGGCAGGGAGACACTGGATGCAGAAGAGAGAAGCAATTCCTAGATGGTGCTGAGCCTAGCAAAGCCAGGGTCCCAGGACTTCCCCAGCTCTGGGCTTCTCTTTCCTCTGCCACCTCCCATACCAAAGCAGTCTCTTCAAACCGGGACCTAGCAAACAGCAATAATAATTATTAATAACAAATATAACAAAGGGCTGATAAATATACTCATATAAATTAAATCTAAATTTCCTTCCCAGCTCATCCTCCACAGGCACTATATTACCATGTTATAAGCTTGAAAAAATGACTGAAGGAGAGGTAAGTGAGTCAGAATTGCTATTTCGCTATTAGGCATGCTTCTGGGAAGGTTACCAGGGTGCTTTCCCCTTCTCCTCGGTGAAATGGAGCTAGTTAGCGCCTCTCTCTAGGGTAATTCTGCACACCAGGGCAGATAAGAGAAGTTCTGATGGCAAAGCTGGGGCAGGCGCCTGCTTTCCGTAGGTTCACAGAGCGTCTGCCAAGTAGCGAGGCCCTTGCACCTGCTGAAAATGTACCGAGCACCTGAGGCAAACTCTCTCCAGCCCCCCAGCAGCCTGCAGTTCAGGTATTATTGTGCATAAGAGGAAACAAACTCAGAGAGTGAGTAACTCACCCAGACTCATAACTCGCTGTTTACACTCAATTCCGCCTCCCAAAGCCCAGATGCTCACTATGCCTCACCGCCTCGCCACACTTGTTTGTATCACAGCTGCACCTATTTCACTGTGGGAGAAATGGCGTAAAAGAAACATTCCACCATGAAGATTCCATTGCCTTCTTATTAGGGACGCGTGCTTCTCAGAGTTGTGCTAGTAATTCCCCTTGACTTCTTACCCTCCAAATCAGTATATGTCAAATACCACTTAAACCAGTTTAAGAGCTTTTATTCTATACTCTTTTCAAATAAAATATTTAATATATACCCTCAAATACAGGTACCCTAACTTTCCAAGAAGAATTATATGAAGTCACTTTATTAAGGACACAACAATTACAGGCCCAAAATGCACACCGACTGCGAACTTCACTGCCCACTTTCTCTGCCCTATATCGAGACTCTTAGGCAGCTTTTCTGTCCAGCCTCTGCTTTTCTCCAGGACGTGACTCCACCCAGCCTGTGCAACCCAGCAGCCAAATAGTCTTATGTAATTAGAGTATTAATTTATTCAAGAGATACTTATGGAGTACCGCATACAGCCCAGGCACAAACCAGGGAAACTGGTTGTGGAAATGAGAGGAAATTAATAAGAAAGGGTCCCTGGTCTCAAGGAGCTTACCAGCTAACGTACACAGGCAGACCTGTAAGCACTGCTGCAGACAATGTGATAAATGTGCACAGGGTAGGAAATGGTTAATTAACATTAGGAAAAGCCTTCATGACAAGCCCCAAAGAAGGGAGGTGACCTTTGACATAAATGTCAGGCATGGACCCTCTGCTGCTGTAAAGCGTCTTTTGGGATCACCTCCCCTCACACACTTCTTTTCCATGTCCCCATGCAATCATCCCTCATCCCTTCCCCTCCTGCCTTCATACCCTGTGCATCTACATGCAACAAACTGCCACAGTGCCCTCCTGCCTTCATACCCTGTGCATCTACATGCAACAAATTGCCACAGCTAAACTCCTAAATGGGGTGAGACCTCTCGTCTCAGTTCTGATCTCAGTCTTCATCCCCACACTGTTCACAGTAGATGCATCTGTGAGTAGCCCTGTGATACCACGTGGGTTTAACTGAGATATATTCACAGAACAAACAGTCCATCCGAAGTTTGCCATCAGCACAGTTTGGGTTATAACCAGAGTTGTGCATCAGCACCACAACTGATGTTAGAACATTTCCATTTCTCCAAAAAGAAAGGCCCCACCCCTCAGCAGCCACCGCGCATCCCCCATCCTTCCCCAGACCTAAATAACCGTAATCGATTTATGTCTCTGTGGACTTATTTATCTTTACATTTTATATAAATGGAATCATACAACATGTAGCACTTCGTGTCTGGTTCCTATCACTTAGGGTAATATATTTTTTTAATTTTTTATTTAGATAAATTGTAAATCATTTTGGTTTGCTAAAGCTGTCAAAATGCAATATACCAGAAATGAATAGGCTTTTACAATGGGAATTTATTAGGTTACAAATTTACAGGTCTAAGGCCATAAAAATGTCCAAATTAAGACACCAACAAGAGGATACCTTTTCTCAAGAAAGGCTGACCCAGTCTGGGGTTTCTGTGTCATGTGAGAAGGCACATCTGTCCTCTCCTAGCTTCTGGATTCAAACAGCTCTCTCACCTCCTTCTGCATCTCTAGACATCTGTTTCTTGGTTGCATCTCTGCCTTGTGTTGGCTCTGA
>PVIY010016822.1:31645-50927 GCA_004026745.1 Myrmecophaga tridactyla | reverse complement strand
TGGGGACAGGAGACTACTTTTTATAATTATAAACCTTATAATTATAGTTCTTTTATTTTTTGTAATTAAGTGCTTGTATTACTGTGACAAAAATTTTAATCAAAGCAGAAGATACCTAAAAATGTGTTAATTCTCCACTATCCCCCCTCCATTATTTCTTTAAATTAATGAACCATTCTGCAAGCACAGCATGGGGTTTCTCTTGGAAAATTGTGGGTTATACTGTGCCTCTTAGATATCTGTTTTTCTCATGGATATTGGTTTGTTTTAGCAAAGTTCAGTGATGGGGACTGAGTTTATCTGGTATAAAAAATTAACATGCTCAAAGACTCAAGTCTTAGTCTCATTAGCTTTCTTATAAATAAGCTATCATCTAAATTGGTTGACTGAGTTTGGGAGCATTGCACTAATGAACAAAGTGGTGTGTTTGACTAGTTTACTTAAATACTGCAATTTGCTTAAAATATATTTGAAAAGACATTTACCCATAATTAGCCAAAAATTTACCTCCTAGAGCAGATTAGTATTTTGTAAGTGTTAATGGTCACAATAGCACCATGCCAAAGGAGACCATGCTTCTTGAGAGAAGTAATTCTCTTTCTAGGCTCTATCACAAACCTTGCAATCCTTAACATCTCTTTGTAAGACTACATGCTTGCTTTGTAAGCATTTAAGAAAAGATGGTTCTTTTCCTCTCTGTTTAATACTTGTAGTAATTTGGAAGGCAGGAACTCTTGAGTATGACTAAATGATTTTATAAAATTGCCATTTAACAAGAAAAACAAAGAAATTATCATTTTCCAAAGTTATATATCAAGAGGGAAACACTCTTAAAGACATTGCTTTTACAGAGATATTTACACATTTTTCATATCTTTTGGTTTTTTAATGATGCCAAACTGATTAAAGAATGTGTATATCCTTTCCTATTGACAGATAAAGCAAACCAATACTTGCTTGGTTTTTCTATAGTATCATGAATAGTTACTATTATTTACGAGTCCAAGCAAAATTTCAAGTACTAGAGGTGGCAGCAATTTCTTCAGGTAAGTTTCTTCAGTAATTACTTAATGCTTAAAAGTGAGCAATTAGTCATATTTAGTAAAGGAAAACTGATGCAGTAATTAATTACTTTTTAATGGGGACTGAAAGAGTAACATAAAATGTAGATAAGTTAAGTTCCATTGTTTGGTATCTCAATAATATAGAAACTATGAAAAATTCAGAATAAGCATTAATCATTCATGGGGCAATTAATTTTAATTAAGGCAAATACAGACTCCCATATGGTTTTAGACATCATCTATTCATTAGTGCAAACAGTCTGAAAGGAGCCATTTGGAGCGTTTTGGTTGATAGCAATGGCGGACAGCCCTGGAGACACCTGGTTAAATATCCTCTAATTTTTATCCTGTTGAGCATCAATGAGCAAGAATCCAGTTTAACAGTCCTTGGCATGATGAATTGTGTGTGAGAGGAATTTATTGTATTCATTTTTCTTTGAAAATACATATCACATACTGTGCTCTCTCCTTGAGAAACAGGATGTGCTCACCACACATTTTTCTCATATGTGCTCTCTTGGTGTTGCTTTGAATATGTATATATTCTCCCACACACATACACAGACAAACATTTTCACTTCAGCATATTAATGATAACACGTGGATTCTGATTGTGCCAGATTGAGTTTATGCATCCTGGAGGGGAGGGCGGGGGGGGACAACATGTGCTTAATCTTAATCCCTTGCTCTGGGTGAGCACATTGCAAATAGGACCTTTTGAAGATGTCATTTTAGCTAAACTATTACCCAATTAGATGAGTATGGGTATTGATCCTAATACTTAAGAAAGCCAAGAAGAGTACCAAGAAGCTGGAAGTCAACAGAACCTGGAAAAAAATGCGAGGACATTGCTATGTGATTGGAAAGTCAAGGAATTCAAGGGATTCTAGCCAGCCAAGCCAGTCAGAATTCTACCAACCCTGGCAGGAAGCAAGCATGCTAGTCTCTAAACAAATAACTCTTGAGTCAATAAATTCCTATTATTAAGCCAACCTATTATGTGGCATTTGTCCCAGTAGCTGGGCTAAGTAAGGCACTGATGTTACTCTTTTTCTAACATGCCATTCTGCGTATTTAAGTTATCTAATGTCACATAAAAACTTACACCCAAAACTTAGACGCTTCATACAACTATAATGTTTTATGTCACATGATTTCCATAGCTCAGGAATTCAGAAGTAGCATAACTGGTTAGTTCTGGCTTAGCTGTCAGCTGGGGCTGCAACTTTACCTGGGGCACGATGATCTGCTTCCAGTGTGGCTCACTAAGAGGTGTCAGCAGGACACCTCAATTTCTTCCTGACTGTTGTGAATCTTTCTTTAGGATTGTTTTAGGGACCTCACAACCATGGCAGCTGGTTTATCCTACAGTGATACCATAGAGCAAAATGAAAGTTGCAATGTCTTTTATGACTTTATTTTGGAAGTCATACTCTGTCATATTCCACAATAGTTTATTAGTTACACAGATCAAACAAAAACAGAAATGTGAATGCCTGGGGTTGAGATAATTGTCAGGGCCATTTTGGAAGCTGGCTACCACACTGCCAAATGCTATAGACTTAAAATAATATATTTAAGGCTACCAGCCATGCTTTATTTCTCTCTCTACCTCACCATGCATCTCAAACTAGCACCATATTTGACATAAATAAATGATGAGCGATTTGAAAAGTTAAAAATCACTTTTACTTATTATACTGATGTATGTTCTCTGAATTTCTCCATTCTATAAGTTAATAACATAACTATCTCAAAGTCAAACATAAGAATCATACTAAATACGATTGTGGTGGATTGAACGTGTTCTCCAGTTTGGACATGTTCTTGGTATTAGTCTGCATTCTGGTGAGTGTGGGCCTATTGTAATATCTTCTCAAGATACTACTTGAGTTAAGGTGTGGCACCACTGAATCAAGATGGGTTTTGATCTTGATGGCTGAAGTCCTCTATAGGCAGAGTGAAATGCATACGGAGGAGAAGCCAGGAGAGGCTGCCATGTGCATTGCCATGGGACTGAAAAGCCAAGGACCAGGGATCACTGGCAGCCAGCCCCAGAATGGGATAAAAGCATCGCCTTTCTGATGCATGGATATTAGACGTAGCCTCAAAAGCATGAGCCACTAAGTCCTCATTATTTAAGCAAACCCATGTATGAAATTTGTTTTTAGTACCAGAAAGTGTGCTTCTGTTATTACAAATACCTATAAATATGGAAACTGCTTTGCAACTGGGTAATGGTTAGAGGCTAAAAGAATAGTAAGGTATTTGATAGAAAAAAAAAACTTAGATGACTTTGAAGAGACTGTCTATAGAAATATGTGCAGGAGAGGTGCTTCTGATGAAGCCTTAGATTGAAATAATGAATCTATTATTGGAAATTAGAAGAAAAGTGATCCTCATTATACGGAGGCAGAGAACTTGGTGAAATTGTGTCCTGATGTCAGATGGAAGGTAGAACTTAAACATCATGAACATGGATCAAAGTTATATTGCAAAAAGTACTGGATTTAGGCTATACAAGTCTAATATGCATTTTTTAAATCAAGGCTTCTATAAGTTTTTGGAGACACTGTTGAGCTCTTAATGCCATTGATGTGACAAACACGAAAAGACCATCCACTTGAAATAACTAATATCTTTTATAGAATAAAAGCACTAAGTCAGATGGAGAGATTTTTCTGATTTGCATATTTAAGAATAAAAACACTTTTAATACCTAGCAGTAGCTGTTTTCTGACTAAGCCTTGCCTTACTAGACTTCATGCCAGCTCATCCTGTATATCAGTGACTACTATTAACATTGCCTCAAGTGTCATTACTTTGAATTTTATTACCGCTAAGAGTGAAAAATTCAACTCTAAAATTTCATAAGTTCCAGTTTTTCAGTATTATAAGTAGTAAGTGTTACTTTTGAATAGTAATTGTCTTTATGTCTCTGACTATTGTCTGAAGTGGTTCTCCTTATGTTGGAAGAAAATTTGAAAAAAAAGGAAATGCTTTAATGGGTTTAAAGCTTTTTAAAGGAGCAAAGATGCTAGCCATTTTGCTGGCTATTTTCCGTACTTTTTGGTTAGTTTTAACTCTTTCAAATATAATATGAGTATAATGTGTCAATTAGGGAAAAATAAAACTTGAAATATATAAAAAGAAGATTATTTGGGTTAATTGTAGTAACCAAATTGTCTTATCATTAAAGAATAATTTTGACTTCACTATTATCTCAGGATTTCCCTATCGATTATTGTTTATCTTTGCCCCTTTCCTAAAATAAACATATTGAACATTTTTCAGATTTGAAGTAAGTTCCTTTTATAGTGTGTCTTCTAAGCCATTAGACTAATATATGAAGCAATGCAATAATAACTTTGACACTCTGATCTACTCTATGCAGCTTACTCTAACTAATTCAGCTTCTAAAATCCACGCAGCATTCATAAGAGAGGAAGGAACCGCTGAGTACAAAGTGGAACAAATTATTATTTGTACTTGAAATTCTAATATGAAATTCTATAGTTTCCAATTACTTCAGTCCCACAATATAGAAATAAACTCCTTGGTAGGTTTGCGGTGGTGGTATCTGGTAGTCTCGTAGTTTATCTATATCCAAGTTTCCGATTTGCAGATTAGGACACTAAAGCAAACATACTTTCACAATTTAAACTGTTTACAAGAAATGTTTTCATCTCATTCAAATATATTGCAAATTCCTGAGGAATATTTCCAAATCCTTAGGTCCAATAGGAAATCTCATTTCCCAATATCCCTGGGTGGCTGACGATATCAGCCCCTCACTTAGAGTCCCTCATAAAGACAGAAAGACAGATAAGTGGTGTTGTGATTCTCTTATTACTGCAGTAGGGTCCTAATGAAAGTACAGTCTTTATTGGTCTATCTAGATGACCAAAAATTGAATGATTAACACTTAAAAATGAAGTTTAATTGAAAACCAGGAATAATATCAGAGTATTTAAGGGGAGATAAAATTTCATTAAAAAATACTGATCCACAGTTTTACCATGACTCTATAATTCATATATCTTTTTTCTGCCTTAAATACTATCACTCTTTGAAAAATGGTTATCTATTATTCAATACACATTTATTAACATGTCTTATCACCCGAACAATATGTGACACTTTGATCATAAATTTGCTCTTTATTTGGTTGAAAAGACTTTTAAGATCATCTTTCTTATAGTAAATGTTAATGTGTATATACATGAATAAAGAAGCTTTAACACTGGTACGGAAATTGTATATTCCAATATTATTTATTTTTCTCAAAATAATTCCATTATAGGAAATTATAAAGTTTTAGGAAAGAAATCAATCCACTTATTTGAGTATTCTGATTAATTGGATTCTAGTCAAACTGGATTTTACTGCTTTGTGTAACTTTAATATTCATGGGCAGATAACATTTGAAATATAGATAGACTGTATTTGTTACTTACAACTGCATAAAATCTTGAAGCAAAAATTAAACATTTAAAACAATATTCACTATCTCAAAGTTTTTCTATGGAAGGACCCTAGACACTGAAGACCTAGTTCTTCTGACTTAGCATCAGTCATGAGATTGTAATCAAACTGTCATCAAGGGCTGGAGTCATTTCAAGTCTTGATTAGGAAAAGATCTGTTTTGGAACACACTCACATGTTTTTCAGTACAATGTGGTTGCCTGCACATTGTCAGATATAGGGCTTCACTTTCTCACTATCTGTTTCACCCTCAATTTCTTGCCAAATGGGTTTGTCAGCTACATAATGTAGCTCACAATTCATCATTGGGCTTCCTTAGAACAAGGAAGTGAGAGGAACTAGAGAAGGAGGGTGTCAGGCTTTGACGTGGGAAAAGCAGATCCAAAGATGCAGGCCTTATAGAAACCTTTCTCTCCAGAAAAATTAACAGACTCAGTTCTCCAGGGCATGGCCAGTGAGCAGCATTCTTCCCTTTCCTTCTTGGAAGCAGAGCTATGAGAGTAGAATTCTCACCAGAGCATTCTGCAGTATAGCATTGGCTGTCATTTCAGTCAACATTTTCAGCTGTATTGATGAGTTGAGTTTAAGGATTTTGGTTCTGATCAATAAAAGCTGAAGTGGTAGTAACTCAAGAAGGTCTTTATCTGTATAATATTTGTATGAGTTTGCATGAGAGGGAGACTCTCTCTCAGTTGGGTATCTTCTAGAAACAATAGTGTTAGGCCATACCCACAGTGGAAGCAGGGCAAGGGAGCTCCCTGAGGAGAGAGGAAATGAAGAGGGTGTGAAGTGATAGTACGCAGCAGTCTGATGTAGATTCTTTAGGTTAGAGAACTCTGAAGGGCAGCACTATTTTGGAGTTTTTTATAGCCACAAATTTTGTCTTATCTATGGCTAGCAGATGTTAGGTACCATTTCTTATGGCATGCAAAACAAAAAATCTCAGTATGACTAACACCATGCTTATTTGGGTTATATTTAGGACAATTGCATTCGTAAGAATTTGAGTTTCACACTGGTAAGCCTTTAGGCTAATGATCCCAGCCTGCTGGGAATAAGAAAAGAATATAGGGTCTAATATACAGGGACTATCTTTGGATAATTTATATAACAACTGATATACACTAACCAAAATTCTTTTAATGAGTTATCTGTCTGTTTAAATCATTCAGAGTAAGCTTCTTTTGCTTCTCAGTGCACTGATAAATACATTGATTTTCCTTACTCTTTATCTATACATTATCCAAGAAGAAAGATTCTTAACATACTATGACTTTTATAAAGTCAAATTTATATCTGCATTTTTTCAAAAAAGTAGTACTAATTTTCATAATCATCTATTTATTATTCTGGTGATGTGGAATCAACTAAAATAATGTATAACAAATTGTTAGTAAACAATTAAATTTGTTGTGCAGTATTTCTATATCCCAAGCATTGTTCTGTGGGTTTCACATAGATTATTCTATTTAACTCTGATAACTATTCTATGGTATATATTTGGCTATTTTTCTCAACTAAGAGAACTTAGACACTGAAAGGCTAAAACTGTCACCAAGCGAATACAGCTGACAAGTAGTAAAATCAAGCTTCATATGTAAACAATGAAAAATCCTGAGCCCTTGCTCTCAAACACAATGCTGTCATGTTTTGTTTTAAAAGCACATATTAAATAATAAGAAATACAGTATTATTCAAAATGATATGAAATTTTGACAAAAGGCACAAACACGCTCCAGGAAAAATTAATATTCAGTGAACTAAACTATAATTAAGAACTTTTGCTTATCAAAAGCAAATGAAGAAAAGAAAAAAAAAAGCACATGAAGAGGGTGAAAAAGCAAGCCATAGGGTGGAAGAAGATATTTGCATAGCAAATATCCAACAGGAATTTTACTTATTACAGAGAGCTCTTAGAAATCAGAGCACTAACAATAATAGTAAATTATACTTTATGAGACTGATCATAAACTATGTCACGACATTTGAGGGAAAGTCCTCAAATGTCAAAGTAAAAGCTTACTGTGTCATTTCAACTTCAACTTACTATGTCATTGGGGAAATGCAAATTTAAACTACACTGGAAAACCACTGTGCACTCCACCAATGGCTAAAATGAAAATGATTGACACAGTTACCTATTGGTGAAATGTGGAACATCTGAAGCTTCCATGTATTGCTGCTTGGGATGTATCTTTTCACTTTTTTAATATATGTTGCTTCTTGGGATGTGTCTTTCCACTTTGTAATATTCTTTCCCAACATCACTCAAAGCTGAAGAAATGCAAACACTGTCAAACAGTAAATAAACCATTAAATATATACATTGGAGAAATATTTACAAGCCCATACCAAAGACGTATATAAAAGTGATCATAACGTTAATAATTCTAATAATAAAAACTAAATGCCTGTGAAAAGTAAACTACATAAACATTTTATGGTATAGTCATAAAATGGAATGCTCTATGGCACAGAGAAGTAAAAAAATACTGCTGTTAACAATAAGCACAGACGTGTGCAAGAGCATATTGAATACTTTTGTGAATTTTCATAATTTGAAAATACCAGTGAAACTAGCAATTGTTTATAGCATAAGACATAGAGTATACTGGAATAACTGAGCATACTTCTCCTCCTGTGTCCCAGTCACTGCCCATTCTCAAAAGTTAGCCACTATTTTCATTTCCAGCACAGAATAGTTTCTCTCTTTTTGAGCTTTATTACATTGAATCAATTAGGATATGCTGTTTTGTGTTTTATTTTGTTGATCAATGTTATATTTGTGAGATCCTTTCATTGCATATTTAGTATTGCAAATGTATAACAATTCCCACATATAAAGGAAAAGCATTCAAAACACAAGCAGACAGAATTTATTTGGCCAGAAAACATTGCATTAGTTCTCTTTTGCTGCCTACAAAGTAATATCAATTTAGGAACTTAGAGCATTTATTATCTCATAGTGTTAATGTGTTAGGAGTCTAGGTACAGATTAACTGGGCACCTCAACTCAGGTTCTCAAGGCTGAAATCAAGGTGTTAGCTGAGCACAATTCTCATCTAGCATTCTGGCCCTTTTCCAAGCGAATTATGATTGTATGGAAGAATTTAGTTCATTACATCAGTAAAGCTGAGGTCTTCACTAAATTACTGGCTACCATCTGTGGGCTGTGAGTTTCCAGAGGCCACCCTCTTCTTGCCACATGAACTGTCCTTCCATAATGTAATATTTTGAGTCTTCAGGCCAGTATAAGAACATCTCTAGCTTCAAATCTCTCCTTTTTAAAGGGCCCCCACCTGATTGTGTCAGGCCCACCAGGGCAATCTCCCTAATTTAATCTCTCATATACTATTTGTGGAAGTTTTAAATTATACAAACATTAAAAACTCTTTGTGGAAAGATATAGAAGATAGAAAAAGAATATGTCTTATAACACTCAAAAGATATATCCTTGTGTAAGAGCTCTATAGAGTTCAGCTGAAATTAATAGAAAGGGAGTGAAGCTGATGAAAGGGCAGCTGAAAGAATGAAAGTATACTAAAAAAGTATGATTTATAACTAAATCTATTATATATATATAGATCTATAACTAGAGCTATGGAAAAATATTTCAATCTTCTTTCATTCTCTCAGGCAGGAAAAGTGCTAAAAGTGTACCTTTAGAACACATCAGCTTTCCAATTTTGAGAGACTATTGATAGTAATGGCAGGGTTGCAAAGCATTTTGAATCGTTAATAAAAGAAAACTTTTCAAACAGACCTTGGAGCTAAGTTTGGAGTGGCCCTCTGGAGTTTTCAGTAATAGTTGTGATGGGTGGAGGTTATCAGTAGGACAATAAAAATGTGATGTCATGATAAAAGAAGAAATCATCAAGACCTGAGAGAGGCCATGTTATAAGGAAGACCTTAGAAAAGCTCTACTGAATTGTCCATTCAGGAGACAGCCTGCTTTTGCTAGATTATTTTTTATTTTAGTAGTTTTATTTGGTTCAATGGATGTTAATATAAGAAGTTAAAGAAGTCATAAACACAGCATTTATTACTTTGGTGTATTATACTGGCCTAGTTGACATGACTTGCATTTAGAAATGTTTTGCTGCCATCTCTCTCTTCTTTCTGCAGAAATTCCAACTCTTACTCCCAAACAGTTAACCCAAGGGATAGAACTGGGCATTTTGTCTCCTATCTTAACAGTATTCCCTCTGAATAACAATCCAAACAAATAATCCATACTTGTAGGAAGCTCCTAGGAAGAGAGGGGTGGTAGAAAGAACTCCTAGCATCTTGAATATCACAAAGCACTCTAACGTACTGAGAGGTGTGAATTCAGGTACCTGAAAAGGAAAAGGAGCAATTTTCTGGGCTTTCTTTCTTTATTTTTTTGTTACTGAAAAAAAAAGAAGTTTGACTTCAGGCCCAATTCTCATTTGTGTTTTCCAGTCTGTTATCGGTAGACTTCAATTGTCCTCATTCTCCAAGATGCTAGAAAATTTTGTACAGATAAAGTCTGTCTCCTTGATAATCCTGTAGGCACCTTTAGTTCAAACTTTATAGAAGAAACTCTTTGAGACTTTCAGCTAATTTATTTGTTACATCTGTAGGAACTCTCATTTGAACACTTTCCTTTCCTAATCTCTTTTGACTCCAGATGCGGCTGTCAGAAACATGTTCCTTACCTCCCACAAATAAGAGATATTAGCAAGGTATCAATGGGAGTTTAGAAGCTTGTACATAATGGTATTATGGAAACATGGTTGCAGGCAAAATATGATTTCTCCTCCATTTCTCCCTGCTTTTTATTTGCTTTATATCTGTTCTTATCAATTTTATACTCTTCTCATCCACCAATTCAGACTTCATAGTATCATAGATACATTACGTACGTTCTCTCAAAGGCAGCTGAAGATCTCAGGCAATTCTATAAATCTCTGAAAAAGTAGTAAGAAGGAACATTGTATGCTGTGCTCCTCTAGCAGTCAAGCAGATTTTATGTTTAAGAGGAACTACTGAAACAGCAAGTATAAAACTTTACTTATTTTTTCTGGAGGATGTTTCAGAAGACATCAGACAGACATCTATCCACCATAATTCTACAGTTATCACCTGAGAGGGGCTTTTTAAAAAATAGAGTCTGATTCTTCTAGTCTGAGGTTGTTTTAGTTTACTAAAGTTACTGAAATGCAGTATATCGGAAATGTGTGGGCTTTGAAAAAGGGGATTTGTTAACTTACAAGGTTACTGTTCTGAAGCCCTAAAATGTCCAAATCAAGGCATCAACAGGGGATGTTTTCTCCCTGAAGATCAGCTACCAACAATACTCAGAGCACATGGTGACATATGCTAGTCTCTCCCTCTTCTCCTGGATTTTGTTTCCAGCTTCTGGCTTCAGTGGTTTCCTCTCTCAGCTTTTCTGTCTTTTTTATCTTCCCTTTCTGAATTTTATTTCTTACGAAAGACTCCAGTAAGAGGACTAAGACCCCCCTGAGGCATATCTCACCTAAAATAACCTAATCAAGAGGTTCCATCAATAATAGGTCTACACCCAAAGGAATAGATTAACTTAAAGGACATGATCTTTTGGGATATATTTAGCTGTAAACCATCACAAAGGTTAACCAGGTATTTCCAACACCAGATTTAAACTTGAATCAAAAACTAGAGGAGAAAGCAAGAAATCATAAATTCTTCCCTGTCCTTCCTTATCCTTTCTGACGTAGGGGAAAAATTTTGGAATATAGATCACCAATAAAAATTTGGACAAGTAAGGACTTTCTGAGTCCAGAAATGTATGATTTCAGTTAACAAAGAATTTTAGGAACTTGAGTGGGCACCCATTCAGCTATCCTTGGACTCTAGAGTAGTTTGTATCATAGCTTCAGGCAATGTGTGCTGTTTATCTAATTTGAATCATGATATTTATGATTTTTTTTTTGGCATGGGCAGGCACCGGGAATCAAATCCAGTTCCCCAGCATGGCAGGCGAAAACTCTTGCCAAGGTGCCACTATTGCTTGCCCTGGATTATAACATTCTTAAAAGCAATGGCATAACATCTGATTTGCTTTGTTCTTTGTAACACATAGCATGCAATCTGTACTGATTATATACTTTAAAAATCAATGCCAATTTAGAATATTCTTGTAATACAATAATAATTATTACCTGACCAAGATTATCATGTGTTTGTGTTGCATCTTCAAATGCAAGACGATTGACAGAATGAGATTTTCAAGGGTCCAATTTTATTAATACAAATAAATGGTGATTTATGTTTTACAAAGTTAACAATTTATACAGATTAAAAAAGAAGAAATTTGTCTTATGAAGAAAGGACATTTTAAGAAATGGTGGTGAATGAAGGAAAATTCTTATATTTGAAAGGAATATATATTTATTTTGTTTCTATATTAAGAGCATTGACTAAGACAGAATCCCTTCCATAGTGGAATGTACAATCAGGTGGCAAAAATATATATATAAACATTTTACTACAATAAATAAAAAATGGCAAGATAAATAGAGGTTCACATAATAAGAAAAAGGAGTTACTCTTTAGGAAAAAAACAAAAATGAGCTGGGACTAAAAATATTCTACATATTCTGATAGGGAGGAAAATAAAAGTGAGGAAATGAGAGTTATTTTTCCTTTCTCTTCAAGCGCTAATGTAGATTAGTGCTGGACAATATCTGCAGTTAAATATCATTGGGAAAATTCATGGGGCATGTAGTAAATGCATATACATAACTTGGATTCAGACAAAGCCCTCAGACAGAAATAAAGTTTAGGACAATATGAGGGAATGTCTTGAATGCCACCCAGAGATAAGGGACTTTAGATTATAAATACTGAAAATTCACTGTAGACTATCACAACAGAAAAACACAGAATCAAAGAATAACCTAAGTTTTGAAGTCTTGGGAAGTAGTGCAATATTAGTGACAACACATAGAGAAAAAAAATTACAACTATGCAACCTTCGTATTTTCTCTCCTCTCTCATCAGTTCCTTTCCTCAGCTCTTGGATTTAACTACCAAGAGGGTTATTCAACATCAATATAATGAAGATACTGAGTCCCTTACTTTCTGACCCCCCATCTCTATAATTTCAAGAGTTTTGCATATAATATGCATCCATCCTTCTCACATTCTATACTCTTACTTCTTTTTTTAGTTTTTAATATTTTTTATTGAGAAATATTCAGACATATATTCCATGCATGGTGTACAGTCAAGGGCTCACAATATCATCACATAGTTATGTATTCAACCCCATGATCATTTTTTAGAACATTTGCATCACTCCAGAAAAAGAAATAAAAAGAAAAACCTCATAACATATATCTTAACCCTCCCTCTCATTGACTACTAGTATTTCCATCTACCCAAATATTTTACCTTTTGTCTCTTCTACTATTTATTTATTTTTAGTCATATTTTTTTTTACTCATCTGTCCATACCCTGGATAAAATGAACATCAGGCACAACATCTGATTTGTTTTGTTCTTTGGAACACATAGCATGCAATCTATGTGTTTCCACAATCACACAGTCACTTTGCAAATGTCATATCTTTATAAAATTGTCTTCAACAATCAAGGCTACTAGAACAAGTTCAACAATTTCAGGCAATTTTCCCCAGCCATTCCAATATACCATAAACTAAAAAGGATATCTATATAATGCATAAGAATAACCTCCAGAATAACCTCTCAACTCTGTTTGAAATCTCTCAGTCACTGAAACTTTATTTGGTCTCATTCTCTCTCCCCTCTTTTGGTCCAGAAGGCTTTCTCAATGCCTTGATGTCAGGTCCTGGCTCATCCCTGGAGTTCTGTCTCATGTTGCCAGGGATATTTACACTTCTAGGAGTCATGTCCCATGTAGGAGGGAGGGTAGTGAGTTCACTGGCTGAGTTGGTTTAAAGAAGGAGGCCACATCTAAGAAGCAAAAGAGGTTCTATCGGGATGACTCTTAGGCCTTATATTAAGTAGGCTTAGCCTATACTTTGCAGGAATGAGCTTCATAAGGTTGAACCCAAGATCAAGGGCCTGGGCTATTGATTCAGTTGTCCCCACTGCTTGCAAGAATATCAGAAATTCTCCAAATGGGGAAGTTGAATATTTACTCATTTCCCCCCAGTCTCCTAAGTGGCTTTGCAAATTCTTCTTTATTCATTCCCCAGATTACTCTGGGATGTATCCAAGCATCAGACTAATCTGGAAAAACCAATAAAATCTCACTCCCTATCCAAGATTCCATGTGCTTATGATGTTCAACTAAACTGATCATACAAGTTAAATTAGGAAATGCAGTACCTAAAATATACATTTTGCACCAAATAAACATCTCTCCCTTAAGTATCATTCAGAAATTGAGGTTTAAAATATGGAGATATCATCCTTTATCCTGTACTCTGATATACCTTAGTCCTATCCAGATCAGTTTTATTCATAGCTCTACTTAAATTCTTATCACCTTTCCAACTTTTTAAACAGTCCCTATATGGGGTATGACTAACTTTCATAACTTCAGAGCTCTAATTCTGAGTCTCATGTGTCACATAAATACCCAAGGTTTCTGGGAATGATCATGTCATATACAAACAGCTCAGTCTCTCAATATTTAGAATTAAAGTTACACCTCCTAAATAAATGTAACTTCTGTTAGGAGCTTGCAATCTAGGACCCTTTACGATAGGCCCCAATATGATAATCCATGCTCGCAACTTTATTTCACCAAGTTCTTATAATTAGTCCTTATGAATGAGATATATTTCATTCAACATACAGTCCTTGAGGTTCATTTACTTAGTTGCCTGTGTCACAACTTCATTCCTTCTGGAGGTCTGCTCAGTAGTACATTCGTTGTATGTACGCATCAATGTCCCCTCTTCCATTCCTCTGTCTTTCTACCCTTAGGACATCTCCATTCATTGTGAATCAGGAACATTACCAGCATAAAAACCAGTGTGCAAATGTCCATTCTGTCCCCACACTCAGTTCCTCCAGGTATATACTGAGCCACGAGGTTTCAGGGTCATATGGCACACTCACCTCTAGCCTCCTGTGGAGCTACCACACTGCCCTCCAGCACAGCTGCACCTCTCAGTTTCCCTACAGACAATGAAAAGGTACATCTCTTTCTCCACATTTTCTCTAGCTCTGGCTTATCTCTGTTCATTTTTAAAGTTTTATTCACACATCATACAATCCAATCTAAGTGTGTAGACATGGATTTGCGATCATATTCTATCTGAAGATATCTCCTTTTTTTTTTCCAAAAAAAAATCCATACCCCTTTCCCATGCCACCCCCCGCCTGTTGTCATAATGACTGTTGCATTCAGTGGAAGCATATTACAATGTTACTGTGGACTGTGGACCCTAGCTTTCATTGATTATACTTTTTTCCATATACAATCTATTTTCAACTCCCTGTAATATGGACATTCATTTGTTCTCTCTCATGCAAAAACTATTTCAATTTGTACATTTAATCACCATCATTGTACACTCTAGGCATTCCTAAATTATACTGCCTCAGTCTTTATCCTCTAACTTTCCTTCTGATTTCATATGTTCCCCCAGCCTTTCTCCATCACACTCACGTGCAGTTTCATTCAGTGTACTTACATTATTGTGCTACAATCAGGTAGTATTATACTATCTATTTCTGAATTTTTACAGTCAGTCCTGTTGCACAATCTATATTCCTTCAACACCAATTGTCCAATCTCTACCCTATTTCTATTTTCTTGATAAACTGTTTTCTTAACTTCAGTTCTCCAAGTTCAATAATTTTAGTTCATATTAGAGAGACCATACAATATTTGTTCTTTTGTATCTCACTCAGCATAATGTCCTCAAGGTCCATCCATGTTGTTACATGATTCATGACTTTATTCTGCCTTACAGCTGCACAATATTCCATCATATGTCATATATCATAGTTTGTTTAGCCACTCATCCATTGATGGACATTTGGGTTGTTTCTATATCTTAGCAACTGTAAATAATGTTGCTGTAAACATTGGTGTGAAAATATCTGTTTGTGTCCTTGCCCTCATGTCCTGTGAATATATATCTAGTAATGGGATTGCTGGATCATACTCCAGTACTATATTTAGCTTCCTGAGGAACCACCAAACTGCCTCCCAGAGTGGTTGTACCATTTTACATTCCCACCAACAGTGGATAAGTGTGTCCCTTTCTCCACATCCTCTCCAACACATGTCGTTTTCTGTTTTTTTGTTTGTTTGTTTGTTTGTTTGGTGTTATTGTTGTTCTGTTTTGATAATGGTCATTCTGGTGGGTGTCAGATGATATCTCACTGTGGTTTTGATCTGCATTTCTCTAATAGCCAGTGAAGTTGCACATCTTTTCATGTGCCTTTTAACCATTTGTATTTCCTCTTCTTAGAAGTGTCTGTTCATGTCTTTTGTCCTTTATTAAATTGAGTTCTTTGTCTTTTTGTTGCTGAGTTGAGGAATCTCTTTATATATTGTGGATAGTAAACCCTTATCTGATACATGGTTTCCAAATACTACATCCCATTGTGTAGGGGCCTTTTTACTTTCTTGAAAAAATTCTTTGATGCACAGAAGTGTCCAATTTTGAGGAGTTCCCATTTAAAGTTCCATCAAAGTTCCTATGAAGTCTTTGATCCATTTTGAGTTAATTTTTGTACAATGTGTGAGATATGGATCACCTTTCATTTTTTAGCATATGGATATCCAGTTCTTCAAGCACCATTTATTGAAAAGGCTTCTCTGTCCCAGGAGGGTTGGCATGACTGCCTTATGAAAGATAATTGTCCATAGATGATAAGTTTATATCTTAACAGTCTATTTGATTCCATTCGTCAGTATATTTATTTTTATGCCAGTACCATCCTGCTCTGACCATGGTAGCTTCATAATATGCTTTAAAGTCAGGTGGTGTGAGACTCTCACTTCATTTTTCTTTTTCAAGATATGTTTAGCTATTTGGGGCACCCTTCCATTCCAAATAAATTTGGTTTATGGTTTTCTGTTTCTGCAAAGTAAGTTTTTGGGATTTTAATTAGCATTTTAATTAGCATTGAATCTATAAATCAATTCAGGTAGAATTGACATCTAAACTATATTTAGTCTTCCAATCCATAAATTCAGTATCCCCTTCCATTTATTTAGGTCTTTCATGATTTCTTTTAGTGATTTCTTGCAGTTTTCTGTGTATATGTCTTTAGTATTCTTAGTTAAATTTATTCCTAAATATTTGAATCTTTTGGTTACTATTATAAATGGAATTTTTTCTTGATTTCCTCCTCAGATTGCCCATTACCAGTGTGTAGAAACACTGCTGATTTCTGGGTTTTGATCTTGTGCCCTGCCACTTTGCTGTACTCATTTATTAGCTCTAGCTTTGTTGCAGATTTTTTTTGGGATTTTTGACATACAGTATTATATCCTCTGCAAACAGTGGGAGTTTTACTTCTTCCTTTCCAATTTGGATGTCTTTTATTTATTTTTCTTGTCTAATTCCTCTGGTTAGAACTTCCAACCCAATGTTGAATAGCAAAGGAGACAGTGGGCATCCTTTTCTTGTTCTTGATCTTATAGAGAAAGCTTTCAGTCTTTCCCCATTGAGGATGATGTTAACTGTGGGTTTTTCATATATTCCACTTATCATGTTGAGGAAATTCCCTTCTATTCCTATCCTTTGGAGTGTTTGCATCTGAAAATATGTTGAATATTGTCAAATGCCTTTTCTCCATCAATTGAGATGATCACGTGGTTTTTCCACTTTGATTTGTTGATATAGTGTATTATATTAATGATATTCTTATTTAGAACCATCCTCGCATACCTGGAACAAATCCCACTTGGTCCTGGTGTACAATTCATTTGATGTGCTGCTGGATTCAATTTGCAATTTTTTTTGAGGATTTTTGCATCTATATTTATTAGAGTGATTGGTCTGTAATTTTCTTTTGTTTTATATCTTTGCTGGCTTTGGTGTGAGGGTGATGTTGGCTTTGTAAAATGAGTTAGGTAACTTTCCCTCCTCTTCAATTTTTTGCAGCATTTGAGCAGATTTGGCAATAATTCTTTCTTGGGTACTTGGTAGAATTCACACGTGAAGTAATCTGGTCATGGACATTTCTTTTTGGGGAGCTTCTTGATGACTGATTCAATCTCTTTACTTGTGATTAGTTTGTTGAGGTCATCTACTTCCTCTTGAGTCAATGTAGGTTGTTCATACCTTTCTAGGAAGTTGTCCATTTCATTTATATGTCTAGTTTATTAGCTCATAGTATCTTCCCCTTTATTTCTGTGGGATCAGTAGTTATGTCTCCTCTTCCATTTTTGATTTTATTTATTTGCATCTTCTCTCTCTCTCTCTCTTTCTCTCTCTCTCCTCAATTTAGCTAAGGGTCCATCAATCTTGTTGATTTTCTCAAAGAACCAACTTCTGCTTTTGTTTATTTCCTCGATTGCTTTCATGTTTCAAATTCATTTATTTCTGCTCTAATCTTTGTTATTTCTTTCCTTTTGTTTGCTTTGTGGTTAGTTTGCTGTTTTTTCTCTAGTTCTTCCAAGTGAAAGTTAAGTCCTCAACTTTTGCAACAAATTTCCCTCTTAGCACTGCCTTTGCTATATCCCATAAATTTTGATATGCTGTATTTTCATTTTCATTTACCTCAAGATATTTACTGAATTCTCTTGAAATTTCTTCCTTGACCCACTGGTTGTTTAAGAGTGTTGGTTAGCTTCCATATATTTGTGAATTTTTTGACCCTCTACCTGTTATTGATTTCCAACTTCATTCCATTGTGATCAGAAGAAGTGTTTTGTATGATTTCAATCTTTTGAAATTTATTGAAATTTGCTTTGTGACCCAGCATATAGTCTATCCTTGAGAATGATCCATGAGCACTTGAGAAAAACATGTATCCTGCTGTTGTGGGTTGTAATGTTCTATAAATATCTGTTAGATCTAGTTCATTTATTGTGTTATTCAAATCCTCTGTTTCTTTATTGATCCTTTTTCTAGATCTTCTATCTATTGATGAAAGTAGGGAATTTAAGTCACCAACTATTATGGTAGAGCTTTCTATGTCTCTCTTCAGTGCTGTCAGTGTTTGCCTTATGTAATTTGGAGCACTCTTGTTCAGTGCAGAAACACTTATGATTGTTATCTCTTCTTGTTGATTTTTTCTTTTATTAATACATAGTGTCCTTCTTTGTCTGTTTTAATTGTTTTACATTTGAAGTCTAATTTGTAAAATATTATAGCTACTTCTTGCTCCTTTCTAATTGTTGTTTGCATGAAATATATTTTCAATTGTTGTTTGCATGAAATATATTTTCAATTGTTGTTTGCATGAAATATATTTTCCTATTTTTGTCCTTGAGTCTAAAATGAGTCTCCTGTAGAAAATATACATATGGGTTCTATTTTTTATTCCATTCTGCCAGTCTATGTCTTTTGATTGGGGAGTTTAATCTATTAACATTTAGGGTTATTATTGTAAAGACCATACTTTCTTCTAACATTTTTTTTTTTGGATTTTATATCTCATATTCATTTTTTTTTCTCTTTTTACCTTTACTGATAGTCTTCATTTCTACACTATTCTCTAGACCTCTTTCTCCCGCCTTTTCCTATCTGCATGAAGTGCTCCCTTTAGTATTTCTTGCAGAGCTTGTCTCTTGGTCACAAATTCTCTCTTTGGTTATTTGCCTGAAA
>PVIY010016822.1:0-31545 GCA_004026745.1 Myrmecophaga tridactyla | reverse complement strand
GAAACTTAAATATATCATACCACTGACTTCTCGTCTCCATGGTTTCTGCTGAGAAATCCACACATATTCTTATTGGGCTTCCCTTATATGTGATGGATTGCTTTTCTCTAGCTGCTTCCAAAATTCTCTCTTTCTCTTTTACATCTGATAATCCGATTAGTAGGTGTCTTAGAGTATGTTTATTTGGATCAGTTCTGTTGGGGTATGCTGCACTTCTTGGATCTGTAATTTTATGTCTTTCATAAGAGATGGGAAATTTTCAGTGATAATTTCCTCCACTAGTCTTTCTCCTCTTTTTCCTCTCTCTTCTCCTTCTGGACACCAACAGCAGATATATTCATGTATTTCATGTTGTCATTCAATTCCCTGTCACCCTGTTCATATTTTTCCCTATATTTTCTTTTGTGTATCAGATTTCAGATATCCAGTCCTCTAGTTCACTAATCCCTTCTTCTGCATCTTCAAATCTATTGTTATAGGCTTCCATTTTTTTATTCATCTCTTCTATTGTGCCTTTCATTCCCATAAGTTCTGTGATTTGTTTATTCAAATTTTTTATTTCTTCTTTTTGTTCTTTTTTATATCCTCCCTCAAATCATTGATTTGATTTTTAATGAACTTTTCCATGTCTGTTTGAACATCCTGAATTAGCTGTTTCAACTCTTATATGTCATTTGAATTGTTGGTTTGTTCCTTTGACTGGTATAACTCTTTACTTTTTGCTGGCATCTAGGTGTTTGATTTCCTTAATTCATTAATTGTGGACGTTGTTTTCACTCTTTTACCTAAGATTTTCTTGCTGGATGGCTTTGTTCTATATCTGTTCTTTGACTTTCAGTTAAACTTATTCTAGACTTCTAGCATAGTTTCTGTTTAACTGATCAGAATTTTTCAGTTCCTGCTTTTCTTTTTCTTGTCCTGCCTATAAGGAGCCTTTTTTTTTTTGAGGAGGGCCTCCTCAGATATTATAGACTCCAGTCAGATTTTCCCAGATGAACTGGCTTCCTCTCAGGAAGAAAGCATGGCCAGTATATGTTTTCCCTAATGGTGTGACCCAGCAGGTTGTCAGACTTTCCAATGAAGCCTCTAGACTCTGTGATTTTCATATTCTGCTCAGCACATGGTGCTTGACTGTCTGTGGCTTCCCACCTGTGAAAAGTAATGTGGTGCTTTCACTTTCAGCAGATTCTCCCTGCCAGGGGCATGGTTGAGACAGAGGTGAGATTGCATTGGCATTAATTGCTTCAGTTTTCCAGTCCCTGGGGCCTGAATTCCTTGAAGGAGGGATTCCATTTGAGCTGGGCCCAATCTTTCTCTTGGGGAATGTACAGTCATTAGGAAATTAACCCCTTTCATCTGACTAGTTACTTTGTCTCTCAAACAAGCTTAAATCTGCCCTTGCCTGCTGCAGTGCTAGAGTAGGCTACACAATTGTATCTAATGAACTGTTAAGGAACAGAGAAAAGGCAAGAAAAAAGCCTTTCAGAGCAGAATACCCAAAACCTCATGTTTATCAATCAAGAATTTAAGTTTGGTGTATGTGGCTCTGTGTTTCTCCTGGGTCTATATGCCCTTTTCTTAGGGTCCAGCCCTTTTCCAGTGTTTTGTGCTTTCTGACATAAAAAGCCTCTTTTTTTTTCCTCCCTTCAGCCTTACCCCCTCTTGCTGGGGCAAAAACTCCTAGTACCTTTAATGCTTTATGCAGGTTTATCTGTGTGGGGGGCCTATTTTCAGTAGTCAGAATTTGTTAATTCTACAATTGGAGCTTGGTTGAGCTAAACCCTTGCTGCTAGTAAAGTCTGTTTCCTTTCCCCTCAGGGAACCATCCTGCCATGTGGGAGAGGGGCATCAGCCTCTGTGGCTTGGGGCACTTAAAATTCTATGTGGGGTCTCAGCTCATCTACCTGGTCCAGATTTATGCAATGTGTGTGTCCGGTCAGTGATGTAACCCTAGAAGTTGTCCTGTACTGTTCCTGGCTATTTACTTGCTCTTGTGGAGGACAAACTAAATTCCACACCTCACTAAAGTCACCATCTTGCCCCACCCATTCCAGAACTCTTACTTCTTGACCTGTGTCTGTTTGTATAATAATAAAGTAACATGGTGAATACTCTGCAAAGAATTAGTAGCATGTCTTCAGGTTAGTGTTTTGATTTAGAGTAATTTTTTTTTAAAACACAAACTCATAATAAAAGATTTAAAGCTTTAATAGTGAAAATCCAGGAAATTTATCAGGAAACTGAAGAATAGATTTTAGAGACAAAGGGATCATTTTTACAATCCTTAAAATTATACCACAATGAATGAGACTACTCTTGTTACTATATTTAAATGTATCTTGAGAAAGCCCTATTCTTTTAGTATTTTCATAGAGAATTCAGTTTCAGAACTGCAATTTGATTTCATTATTATACTTTAATAAGTTAATAAAATTTAAATACTAGAGCATATAGAATATAATCACCAAAATGTAAATTGGCAAGTTGTCAACAATTTATTGTGTTTACCATATGCCAATCATATCAATAATACTTTCTGGTACAATGAACTCAAGGTGTATGAACTTGTGCATTTAACTGTACCTGTGTCCAACAGCATCATAGATTTTCCTTTAAAAATAATTCATCAATGTGAAATCCAGGTGTAGAACGTAACACAATGTTGCCAAGCAACTAATTGAAATCTGTTATTTACTTGGTAGAATTGAGATGATACAGTCATGTTTGAATTTCAGAAGTTTTAAAGAATAAAATATGTATATGTTCGTGATCATTTTAAGTTGTCCAATGTTTAATAAATATCAGGTACTAAATTTGGTTTGCACTATGCTCAGAAAAAAAAACAAAACTAAAATTCCTTTTATTACATGAGTTTGTAAATTATCGATATTTCACATAAAAATTGGTAGGCATTTTAGTGCATTATTAGTTATCTCACTTAGAAAGCTATAAGTGAAACTTATCATATATTGCCAGGGAAGGGAATTATACCTTTAAGTTTGTTATTTAATATATTTTAAAAACAGGAGATGGAAAAGAAAACTTTAAATGACCGGCATTTGAATTATTTTTTTCTTGAAATATTGTGACTTTTGACCAAACCAATATTTGTATTTTACTCCATACCACTACTTCATTTTTATCATTGTGATAAAATATTGAATGAGAAATGATCTGTTCTATCATCTGAGAAGAATAGCTAAGCTGCTATGTGCTGATATTTCTTCACTTTTGACAATAAACTATTTAAATTAAGGAATCATTTCTCAATGTAAACTGTGCCATTAAATTGCTGGTTAGGATTACGTCTATAATGTTTTCTGTTAAAATTGTTTATCTGCAAGATCAAATTTATACAGGCAATTGGCTCCTTGTGATTTTGGCTAATTTTTGTAACTGTATCTTTTGATGTTCAATTGTAAATATTCAAAACTTTAAAAACTGACTTTAAAACATTTGGTTTGCCATTTATGCTCCCCCTAATTAATCATAAATGACATTCTCTTGAATGTTTTTGAATTAATAATAGAAAGGTTTGATCTCACCCTTCCACCAATGGAATATCAGTATCATTTCTTGAAGCACTTGCGTTTAAACCCTGGCTTGTAATAAGATATAAAGGAAATCATCTTATTCTATTAATTCTATAAATTAATATAAGCAAATGATGTGTCAAAATTTTAATTTCTTGTCTATTTAGTGGCAACCATTCTTATAAGGGTGAGATAATGCTGCATTGTGGTTTTGATTTCCTTAATAGTGAATGAAGATGAACATCTTTTCATGTACTTTATAGCCATTTGTATTTTCTCTTTGGAAAAAAGTCTATTCATATCTTTGCTCATTTTATAATTGGGTTGTTCTTTTATTGTTGAGTTGTAGGATTTCCTTATATATACTCGATATCAAGCCTTTATCAGATATATGATTACCCATTGAGTTGGCTATCTCTTCACCTTTTTGACAAAATCCTTTGAAGTGCAAAAGTGTTCATTCTTGAGGAGTTCCCATGTATCTATTTTTTTCTCTTGCTCCTTGTGGTTTGAGTGTAAGGTCTAAGAAACTACTTCTTATCACTAAGTCTTGCAGATATTTCCCTACATTTTCTTATAGAACTTTTATGGTACTTGCTCTTATACGTAGGTATTTTATCCACTTTGAGCTAATTTCATATAAGATATAAGGTAGGGGTCCTCTTTAATTGCTTTGCATATGGATATCCAGCTCTCCCCATCCCATTTATTGATGAAACTATGACGCCCCTCTCATTTCTGATTTTATTTAGCTGCATCTTCTTTCCTTTCGACGTTGTTAGTCTAACAAAGGGTTTGTCAATTTTGATCTTCTCAAAGAACCAATTTTTGGTTTTATGTATTCAGTTGCTTTTTTTCCCTCCAATTTATTTATTTCTGGTTTAATCATGTTATATCTTTTCTTCTACTAGCTTTTGGGTTAGTTTGCTGCTCTTTCTCTAGTTTGTTTAGTTGGTCAGTTAAGTCTTTGGTTTTAGCTCTTGTTTTCAAATGTAGATATTTAGATGTCTAAATTCCCCTCTCAGTACCACCTTTACCATATCCCATAACTTTTTAATGCAGCTTTATTGATATATATTATTGTATTATCAGTGGTTCACAGTATCATCATAGAGCTGTCTATTCATCATCACAATCAATTTTTGAGCATTTTCATTACTCAAAAAAAAGAATAAAAGTGAAAAAGAACATCCAAGACATCCCTTACACCCCCTTTATTCCTTCTTTTTATTTATTTTTGTGTTTTTTTTTTCTTGCTCATCTGTCCATACATCGAACAAAGGGAGTATGAGATACAAGGTTTTCAAAATCACATGGTCATACCTTAAAGTTCTACAGTTATTCAATCATCTTCAAGAATCAAGACTATTGGGTTACAGTTCAATGGTTTTAGGTATTTCCCTCTAACTACTCCAATACACCAAAAATTGGAAAGAGATATCTATATACTGCAGAAGAAAAACTTCCAGAATGATCTCTTTGCTCTACTTTAAATGTTTCAGCTACTGAAACTTTATTTTGTTCATTTCTCTTCCCCCATTTGGTCAAGAGGCTTTCTCAATCCTATGATGCTAGCGGTCAGACTCATTCCCAGGAGTCATGGCCCACACAGCCAGGGAGATTTATACCCTTAAGAGTAATGTCTTATGTGAGGGGGAGGGCACTGTGATCACCTGTAGAGTTGGCTTAGAGAGAGAGGCCACATCAAAGCCATGACAGAAGTCCTCTGGAGGTGACTCTTAGGCAAAATTATTTAGGCTTAGCTTCTCCTTTAAAAGGATGAACTTCTTAAGAGCCAGCCCCAAGATAGAGAACCTGGCCCATCAAATTGGCAGTCCCCTATGATTGTGAGAACATCTGTTTTATATTTCCATCTTTTTTCCACAGTCCCTCAAATGGACTTTGCAAATATTTTTTAATCTTCTGCCCAGATTACTCTGGGATGTATTAGGACATCCCTCCAACCTTTACAAGCCAATAAGATCTCTCTCTCTCTCTCTCTCTCTCTCTCTCTATTCAAGTTTCCATATAATTATGGTATTCAAATATCCTACAGGTTTTGATATGTTGTATTCTCATTTTCATTCATCTCCAAATATTTACTAATTTCTTTCACAATTTCTTCTTTGACTCACTTATTGTTTAAAAGCATGTTTTTAATCCCCATATATTTGTGAATGTTCTGGTTCTTCAGTTGTTATTGATTTCCAGCTTCATTCCATTATGATCAGAAAAGTGCTTGAAAAATTTCAATCTTTTAAAAATTATTAAGATGTGTTTTATGCCACAGCATAGGATCTATCTTGGAAAATTTTCCTTGAGCACTGAGAAGAATGCATATCTGGTAGTTTGGTTTGCAGCAATATATACGTTCGGTCTAATTCATTTATTGTATTTATAATGTTCTCTATTTTATTATCCTCTGTCTGATTTTTCTATCTACAGAAGAGAGTTGTGTGCTAATGTCTTCCATCATTATTGTAGAAATATCTATTGCTCCCTTCAGTTTTCCCAGTGACTGCCTCGTGTGCTTTGGGGCTCCTTGAATGGGTGTATAAACATTTATGTTTGTTATTTTTTGATGAATAGTCCCTTTTATAGTATACAATGTCATTTCTTATCTCTTATGGCATCTTTACCTTTAAAGTTGAATTTGCCTTAAATTAGTATAGCCACTCCAGTTTTCTTTCAGTTGCTACTTGCATAGACTATCTTTTTCCATCCTTTGACTTTCAACCTATTTGTACTTTGGGGTCTAAGATGAGTCTCCTGCAAATAACATATAGATGGAGCATATTTTTAATCCATTCTGTGAATCCATGTATTTTATTTGGGGAGTTTAATCCATTAACATTCAAATTTATTACTGTAATGTCCATTCCTGATTCAACCATCTTATCCTTTGGTTTTCATTCATCAGATCTATTTTTTTCTGTCTGTTTTTAAACTTTAAGTTACCCTTCCTAATACTCGTCAAATCTGTGCCCTCCTCCAGATCTCTTTTCTTTTGTCTTTTTTTTTTTTTTTTTTCAGCTGACAGATCTCCATTTAGTGTTTCTCGTAGGTCAGGTCTCTTGCTTACAAATTTGCTCAGCATTCATTTATCTCTGAAAATTTTGAAGGATTGCTTTGCTCAATAAAGAATTCTTGGCTGGCAGATGTTCTTTCTCAGAATCTTAAATATATCTTACCACACTACCTTCTAGTCTCCATTGTGCTGATGAGTAGTCAGTGCTTGGTCTTAGGTGGCTTCCCTTGTATGTGGTGATTCACTTTTCTCTTGCTGCTTTCAGGTCTCTCTCTTTCTCTTTAGCATTTGGTAGTATGTTTGGTATGTGTCTTAGAGTGGGTCTATTTAGAGTTAATTGGCTTTCTTAGATTTTCCTATTTATGTCTTTTATAAGGGTTAGGAATTTTACTCCAATTAACTCCTCAAAATCCTAATCCATTACTCATCTCTTCTCCTTCTAGAACACCAATGATTCTTATATTTGTGCACTTCACGTTGTCAATCATTTCCCTGAGATCCAATTCAAAAATTTCCATCTCTTTCTTTTGTGCATTTGAATTCAGTTGCTCTGGTTTCTGGTTCGCTTATTCTTTCTCCTTTCTTTTAAATCACATGTTGTATGCCTCTAATGTATATTTTTGTTGCTTAGAAAAAGTTGACTTCTCTTTAATTTCTTTCTTTTTCTTAGGCAAAGTGGAGTACCAGGGTAGTAGGAGCAGGAGGAAATAATTGAAAAGCATTTGGCTGCATTTCCCATTTATGAAATACCAAATGATATATTGGTAAATTGGTACATTTATGTAAGATGACATTCTAGCAATAACTCAATGAGAATAAACATACTTTTCTGAATCCCAGTCACTCCATTTTATGACTGATCTCTTCCCAGGAATCTCAAATCTAATAAGCATGCAAAATATAAAAAGAATGGGATATCCTCTTCTCTCTTTTTCCCCTTGACACTAAGCATCTGGAGACAATCTAAAACAGTCTTGACTATTCATTCTCTGGTTGTAGATTCAAACAAAATTCACGCAAAGAATTATTTATGCTGCCACATATTTAACTGATACAATTTAATAACAGTTATAATCAACCTTTGTTGATTTTACATAAATGCTTTATAGAATGTCTTTGCAAATCCTTTTTTCAATATATTTGTGTTACAACACATGACATTTCTTTATGAAAATATTTGCTAAATAATTTTCAGAGGAAGTGGGGAAAACAGAAGAACAGGAAGATAAGACTTCAAAACTAATTTTTACTAATTGATCTTAATATTTGGCAATTATTTTCTTTCATACAAAATTATAGGTTCATAACCTTGAAACATATCAAAAGTTCAGTGCATTGATTTAATTAAAAAATCAATAGTGCCTAATATTTTAGTCAGGTGTCAAGTTTCCCCTTCAAATATTTGCTTATTTCATATTTGTTTATTTTTTGGACCCAATAAATAACTGGTTTTAAATAATAACCATCAACATCTTTAGTTGAACAGTCCCATATCTGAATTATATTATGGTAGACCTGGGTGGGCAACAGAGTGGCTCAGTGGCAGAGTTCTCACCTGTCATGCTGGAGATGCAGGTTCAATTCCTGGAGCCTGCCCATGTCAAAAGAAACAAACAAACAAACAAAAAACATAGTAGACTTGATTTTTTAAAGATTCCAATTTATTTATTCATCAGTAAAATGTAATTTTTGACAATGACCTCCAGAGAATGAGCTTATTCATAAGAAGATGGTAATCTTATAATGCTTGCTATTAATTTGGTCATTTATTTAGCCACTAATATATATGAATTTTTTTCACGCTGATATACATACTTGAAACATCATTATCTCCCAACAGTGGAGACAGCCATTTCTGAAACAAGGAATCACTTTATATTAGTATTCCTTTATTACGGTACTTAGTCATGGTATTTGTAAGCACAATGAATTTTTCTTAATGAATGTGGGTTGATTATGGCAAAAGGACATAACCTGGTCCCCTCAATCATTTATTCTCTGTCTTTGTAAAAATTGCTATTGAACCTATATGAACTACAGGTCTGTGGGCTGGAAAAATACAAGTCATGCACTTTATTGATACCTGGCATTTTACACATGAGGTTAAAATCTTGGTGCTCCTAGCATCTTACCTTCACCTACCATTAGGATCATTCCTCAGTAGTACCTAACACGCTGATTTTCAAATTACACCATTTTTTTGCTATGTGATTGACAGTATGTATATTATTTTGCCTTATTAAAATATTTAAGATTAATTGTATAATAATATACTCATTCTTGAAAACTCTCCATTTATTTTTTTTTCAGTTTTACAACCATTTCCTGCATTGCTGTTGCATTTTTTTTCTATCACCTTCTTTACTTAGCTAAGCAGTCAAAAGAAGATTTTTAAACACGTCTCCAGTTCTACCCACAGTGTGAAGTACTGTTCACAGTTATAATCAAAGAATATGTGGTTGTCTCTATGATAAGGTGAGCCATTAATAAATGGTTTTAAGATTTGGGGGATATTAAAATCATCATCATAAATGGAAATTTACCAGATATTGACCAAAATGTGTAAATCTAAATAAACCACCTTATGTAAAAGAAAGATAAAAAGGTATGTATGGTAAAGTAGTCTCTGAAGGAAACTGGTGAAGGGATGAAAAACATGGCTTTTAAATGGAATGTGAATGCAAATATGAAGAATTCTATGTATACTCTTATAGAAAAACCTATGATGAAGGTCTCTATGAATGCAGTAGATCACAATGTCACTGAAAAAGAGGAAGGATATCACACTGACAATGAGTTGAAACCAATCAAACAGGAACTCTATGTCTTCATATAATTTGTTGTAACCTTTCACTTCTAAGTGGAATAATTTAACAGTGGTTATACTCAGCCATGACAATGACTGAACAGAATACTTAATCTCTTGATAAACTTGATTCTGTACAAACTCTGGATGTTTCATCAATGAATGATCATAGGCAAAATAATAGCTCAGTGATGCAAAGAAGAAATAAAGGGTATAAACACTAAGATTTATTATAATCAGTGACTAACAGTCAGAAAAATGTCATCCTCTGGTTATATGATTGTATATACATAGGGTGTAAAAAATAATCTGCAGCACTGAGTACAAGCTCCACATTAGCACTTAGTGAGAGTCTGCTGCCATTCTTGCAGTTACCTTTTCAGGCTGCCATGGCTGGTCTGCTGCCCCAGCCAGCAGGCAGAAATTAGAAGGGAAAGACATACATAGAGAATAGCCTCTCTTTCTGCAGGCCAACTCAATTCTTTAGAATAGAACCACATGGTAAATAATGTCATCTAATAAATACATGTGAATAGTAAGTATGGGTATCTATACTCTTCATTAGAATCAATGCCACTGAGAAATCACATTTGGGGTTACAAACTAAGGATCTAACTCAGTTTGTGCTTGATGGTAGAGGTCTACACTGAGAATTGTAGGATTCACAAGTTTATTGTTGTAGCACTGAACTCCTGAACCACTTGGTAAGAACTTATTTAAAACAATTGAAGTAAACAGGACATAAACTACTTTTTGCTCTAAAAGTGTTTGGCATGGTTAAATCTGTGCCACAAAAGCAAATTAGCATTCACATGAATTGTTTCCCAATTTCATAAGTTAAACAACACTTTATAAGGCAGAACTTGTTATTTCTCTCTAATCAGGGAGGAGTTAGAGAAGAGTGAACACTTGTAGAACCCCCACTTTCATGCCTTAAAGTATTACTTTTTTTGTGTTAAGTTTTTGGGGCACAGTAAGGGTGGCAGAGGTCTTAAAATCATACATATTTTAAGGACCTGAGTGAAAGATAGAAAAAAAACAACAACAACATGGATATGCTTTCTTTTTTCCTTTGCTCAAATGTTATACTTAACTCAAGGTAGATAAGTCCAATATATTCCATTGTT
This sequence comes from Myrmecophaga tridactyla, assembly GCA_004026745.1. NCBI lineage: Eukaryota > Metazoa > Chordata > Mammalia > Pilosa > Myrmecophagidae > Myrmecophaga > Myrmecophaga tridactyla. The sequence continues at coordinate 21,051 of PVIY010016822.1, read as the reverse complement.
TCTTAGTAGAGCTGCCTGATGTTAGAAAATAGGAATCTGGAGGCACTTTGGATTTTTGCTTGGGTTTGGATGTCTCATGGGATTATATTATAGACAAAAGAAAGATGAACACATTCATGCATTCCCTAGCTTTCCTAAAAGAACTTGATAATTTATGGTTTTTAATGCATAGATGCCAGACAGGAAGATTTGGAAGAAATCACATTTCATAATGGCTGCCTAGAAGGCATGAGTCTCCATAGACATGCTGAATTTCTTTTCTTTCTTTTTTTGAATGGGCAGGCATTGGAAATCAAACCCAGGTCTTCCAGGATGGCAGGCAAGAACGCTGCCTGCTGAGCCACCATTGCCTACCTGACTTGCTAAGTGACAGTATCACTCTAGGGAATCAGAGAAAGGGAAAGTTTCTTGCATTAACATCCAGTTGTTCATTATGAGTTGTAGAAATATATAAAGACTAGATGGAACTTGGGACTTGACTATGGATGAGAAAATACTTTAATACAGGTAAAGTCTCATTTATAAGATCTCCATAAATATTTCCTTCTCTAATTCAGGATTGAGACAGAGCAAAACCTCATCTATGAATATGCTGACAGGAATGATGAGGTAAATCAACCATGCTAAGCTTCACTGGAACAGAATGTCCTTCTCTAAAGGGCAATGGTTATAAGCAAGTATCCTGGTGTTCTTAACAAGGCATAAGAATGATGATTTTATTATCAGGAAAGTATGCTTGAATGGAAATTCAAAATTTAGTAGCTATGTTCCCTTGATTAATTTACTGATTTTCTTCGAGCCTTAGTTCACTCATCAGAGAGCAAGGACAATGATATTTTTCTAATACAATTTTTGTAAGGATTAAATTTGGTTCAAAGTACTAACCAAATAAATATTAATTCCATTCTTTTACTTCTTTCTTAGAGAAATCCATTTGAGAAGGACACTAAATTAAGCCTCAATGATCTCACAGGTCAGAGGAAAGATTCATTCATGAATAGGCAGGAGCAATTAAGTTTTATTATGATAAATTGTTTAATATAATAGTGCAAAAACTCATGAAATTAGAAAGGAAGTTAAATGATTTATTTTTCTTAATCATACCTGGGCTTGGAGGGTGATAGAAAAATTACACAGAGGAGATGATTTTTAGCTGGTTTAAAATAGGAAATAAGAGTTTTCAAGTAGAAGCAGAAGTAGAAGAAGGAGAAGAAAGAGAAGAAAAAGGAGGAGGATGAGAAGCCGAAAAGGAAGAAGGAGGAGCTGGAGGATGAAGAGGAAGGAGAAGAGGAAGAAAATGAGGTAGACTAGGTATAGCTGTTGTAAGGACCCCTATGTAGGACATTTACCTACAGTATAAGAAATTTTGCCAGAATAATTAGAATCAGAAACAAAGATTGAGATCAAATTATAAAACATTATGATGGTAAATACACAGGCAAAGATTGTATCCTGATACCTTGAATGGATTAAAAAAAACCTGAAGCAAAATTATATCCCAGTATTTCCTATTTCATTAGGCTTCAGATGGTTCTCTGCATCCATGCTCTTGGGCAAAATGGATGGGATCCACACATTTTTAGTAAATTAGTGTATTGATTCTAATTAAAAGAGCACTTTTGCCTCAAATGAAAGTTATTGGGTCCTGATGAGATGGCAATCTTAATTAAATAGTTCTATGATCATCACCTATCCAAGTAATACCAATAGCTTCTACTCATACATCCACTGTGGATATTTAAATTTATATATGTATTAATTGAATTGAAATTTCAAATCAGTTTCACAGTTGTACTGGCCACATTTTGAGTGGTCAATGGCCACTTGTGGCAAGCATGTATTGTTTTGGACAGCTCAGATTATAAAACATTACCTACATGACAGGAAATTCCTTTGGACAGGGCTGAGTCCAATGTATGAATGTAGCTGCATTAATTGATGCCTCTAGAAACTCTTTTGTACATTTCTTCATTCCTTCAAACATAGGGTAACCAACTTGTCCCAGTTTTCCATAAACTTTCCCTGTTTTAGTACTGAAAATAAAATGACATATCTCAGCTCTCATAGAGTTTTGTTTGTTTGTTTTTGCATGGGCAGGCACGGGAATCGAACACAGATCTCCAGCATGGCAGTCAAGAACTCTGCCACTGCAGCACCATCACCTGCCCTCTCGTGGAGTTTTTATACTGGGGGTTTGACAGATATTAGCTCTTGAGTATGTTCCTGTCTATTTCCAAGCTGGTTTACTCCATGCTACTGAATATTTACATTGATTTCCTACCTTGCAGCTTGATTTTTCACCAAGGTTGCTACTACATAGTTCTAGCACTCTGTGAGGAAAAGGGCTTTGTTACAAAGACAATATAATGGCTTCAATCTAACATCATGTTCCGCCATTATCCCTTGGAGATTTTGTATTTTTTTTTTCTGCATACACTTCCGACAATGACATATTATATTAATGATAAACTAATCTCTATAGATTTGACCATTTCCTGGCATTCACTTTTAATATTTCATGATCATGTGCAATATGATTAAGTATCCTTTTACAAAAGGTTGCCTGACTATATCTTTCAAAGCTTTTTATTCTCATGGAAAATGCATTTCTATGAGCATTTTATTCTCATGGAAATTAAAGGTTTGGAATTTATATTTGGCTTTACCTCTATAGATTTTTTTTTGATACTTCTGTGTCAAAGAAAATCAAACTATTCACTGTGCCATTCTGATGTGGCAGGGATGAAGTCCTACCACCATTCCAGGTAAAGAGGGCACATTCACAATGATCCCATTTGTCCCACTTTGGTCACAGGCAAGACTTTCTTTACAACCTTAATAGCAGATAAGCTCTTCAAATTTCCCCACCCTCTATTCTTGGAGAGGACAAGCATATACAGGTGTCCTAAATCATGAAACATGAGCTGCCTATTGGAATGGGATAGACAATGGTTAATCAGAGTCTCTGAGCTCAGACTGACCATTTATTATAGGAGGCTGCAATGTTTAGAATAGAATATGTTATGGGAAAAAATATGCTTAGATATGGAATAGCATAAAAGGATAAAATTTAATTTCTTGCTCTCATTACTGTCCTGAGGGTTTCCAGGTCAGCAAATGCTGGCATTTCGCTAGTGTTTATCACCCAACTCATTCAGGGATATAAGTGGATGGAGGCATTACCATCTTCAACAATTATCCTCTAAGGACATATGGTTGCTCCATTTATCTATTGTTGCATACAACATTACCCCAAAACTTAATGCTGTAAAAAAATAGATAAGTAAGCAAATAAAAATTTGCCCAATGAAGTCATTTGCTCTGGGCTCACCTGGAAGATAGCTCTGCTATTCTCACTTGAGTGAGAGCTATCCTGTGGAGGCTCAACTGGGGCTTCATTCACACATCTGGCAGCTTTTGGGATAGGTGGAGGCTGGCCAGAAACACATGATACTTACACTAACATGTCTGGCAGTTGAGAAGATAGGACTTTAACAGCTGGAGGCTAGTCAGGAATTTCTCTTTCTCTATGTGATCTCTCAAACAAGCCAGATGGAATTCTTCACATGGTGACTCAGGGCTTCAAGAAGGGAAAAGTGGAAGTTATCAGGATTTGCCTAGAGTCAAGGATCCAATTATCAACATTTATTTCAAATGTCCTCAAGGCAGAACCTAAAATAGTGGCAAACTCCAGGAAAATAAAGTCTCAACAATTGGGCAAAGAGCAAAAATTTAAGTCATAAAAACAAAAATTAAACATTTCTTCACCTAGACTCAAAATTATAAATGAAAAATGCCTGAGGACTTGATTGAAAATTTGCAAAACAGAAATCTATTCACCTTTTTGGAGGTTCTATTGCCAGACAGTTCTGGTTGTTAGAGCTTATGATTGTGCAGTCTTTAAAACAACCCATGTACCTCAAACTTGAACATACAGGAAATGGCCTAAGAAAGAGTGAGAATAGTGGTTTGGAGACAGAGGCAGCTATTCAAGAAGTTTTTCCAGGAGAGAAGAAACAGAGAATGGAAAAATCACTGACTCAGCAAAATCAGGCAATGAAAATAACTTTTCATATTTAGATCTGCAGTGCAATTGTATCTTCAATCTAGTAGGAAGGTCAGAGAAAAAGTTAAAGATTATTAGCTTTCTCTTATCTTCCTTAGACATTTGTGGACAAAGCTTATCAACAGTAAGCAAAGCCAACTTAGGTTGTATAGTCTTTCTAGTGTTTAGAAATAACCCAGTATTTTATCTCAATTACTTATTTTCTTCAGGTCAGACCGTATTATTTTTTAACTTCATGGTTTAATATGTTCTCTAGTGAGTGAATGAAAACAACCAATTCAAGGAAATCAAATGTTTAGAATTAAGAGAGTATATTGAATATTTTATAACTGTATTAAATACTCAAAACGTCCTGAGTTATATTTTACAATTATAGCTTATTTTAGCAAATGATGTTTTACAGAACATTGTGAGTAGATTTAAGAATGAATTCTATAAATCTATTTTTATATACAGAATGCTGCTCTTTGGATTAATATTAAGCTTCACTTATCTTCTAAATGACATAAAGTTTGAAATAGAAATTCTTAGTGAGCTGACACTTTTATGTGGCTTGGCAGTATAGAGTGTTTCTTAAGTGCTCAGGCTGTCATTAAAGACAATTAAATGTGCAAATGCTAGGTTTTACACTTAGTAGCTGTAGAACCTAGGGCAAGTGATTTAATTTTTTAAAGCCTCAGTCACTTTCATGTGGTAATGATACTGTATTTAAATAATTGATGGAGAGATTAAGCTAGGAAGCAAATATTTGGCATGGTGCCTGGGACTTAGAAGAACTCAATGAGTTATTTTCATATGTGCATTAGATGAATGGGTTTATATTTTTAAATAATGAAATTTTACTTGACTAAAACAAGGAAATTAATGGTGTCTTCAAACGTTTTACACTGAATTAACTTGGACAACAGAATAATTCTGTATTCTAACCCACTGAAATAAATTACATCAATGGAAAAAGAAAGTCTTGCTCATTTCCAGTTTGATAACCTCACATAAATTTGTGAAAATATTCAGGGCTCACAAATCACTGTAAAATGTGAGAACTTTCCATAATTATGAGTAAAATTGTAAGTGCATGTGAACCAGAACTGCAGCCTTTTGATCGGTCAGAGATCAATGAATAACAACTGCACTGAGAAAAGAAAAATAGAGTTATATCTTGATTTTTTTTTCTGTTCTAAGAGCCATTATTCTTAGCTGCTTAATTCAGAGCAGAGAATAGTGTCTCCTTTTGCAGATGAGTGGGGCAATTTATATATCTGAAAGGTTAATATTGCTATTCTCTTGGAATCTTCCTCCATGTAGCCCTGAGCATTCTCTTTTACATTTTCTTTAGTACTCCTAGATTGCCATTGTTGTCTGTTTTAAGGATCTAGAAATCCAAGAATGAACTCTGTTTCTTTAAACCAGAAGCCACAGCTTTTATTGCTATTTCAGCCTTTATTCATCATGTACAAAAAGGGAGCAGGCAAAAATTAAGGTAACTGACTTGCATTGAAGAACCATCATTATCAATAATTTATGTCACTGTGTTATTATTAAGATATCAAATGACATCTAGGAAATAATACAGAATGATTTAGACATCTTCAATTTCCTGCTATATGAAGTTGAAGTTCTTAGGTAGTCAGACCACACGTGCTGATATTCTGTTTCTAGACAGCTACTTTTCTGACTCCCATAAGTCTTCATGTCAAGGAAGAAAAATAATTTCCAGTGTTTTACTGGAAAGGGTAAACCTTCAGTAAGACACTGGATGCTGATTAATCCACTAATTTCATCTGGCTCTGCTTGTGCTATTCCTGAGACAGATTCTACTGGTGATACTGTTTCCACTATAGTATTTGACTTGTATAGTTCACATCCATTTTGAAAATCCATGCTACGGATTTTCCTGCCATTCCAGTTTAGCACATGGAATAAGTAGCTTTTATGTGAAGGTTGTCAAACCAATTTTCTTTCCAGTTCTCCACTGGAATTATTGTGTACATGAGCTGGCTTTGTTAAGTAGATGTCTTTGAATGCAGTAGATAAGTATGCCCCCCTTGATTTTTCTTGTACGTTATCCTATGGCATTTTCTGTCCAAATTTCTAAACACAAGAAGAAAATTCATATGTACTTTCGGTTTGTATTAAACTTTATCCTCATGCTACTCAATTGATTTTATAAGCCTCACTCATTAATTTCTATACTGGCTATTTTGTCCTTTCTGCTGTGTCAGTTTAAGGAAATATAAAGATGAAATGGCATAGTTCCAAATTACAAAGTGCTTACAGACATAGAACCCAGCAATTACAATATATATGATAACTGCAACTGTGGCTGTTTGCAATGAATTCAGTGGAAGTATGGAATATCAAGAAGATATAATTAGATCTAGAATAATAAAGAAAGAGCTCACTGGGGGAAACTTAATAAAAAATTTGAAGGATGAAGTAATTTGACACTCAGACCTGGGGAGAAGTTGAAGAGGAACAAAGATTAGAATGATAATAAATTACTAGGGTGTTATGCAAATGACTGAATAAATAAGTTTTTCATTCTTTTAAAAGTCTCAATATTTGCTTATTAAAAGGCATATAGATGTAATCCATTTAAAGTTGTGATTTTCATGGAAAAATAAAATTATACTCATAAAATATGACAAGTTTGAAGCTGAAACCTTGGAATTTAATAGTATTCTTTGGGTGGATTTATAACTGTGTTTTCATTATCAGAAATTTGCATAAATGTAACAAATGTATTATTAATTTTTATGATCAGGAGTAAAAATGTCCATAATAACTCAATCTTAGTTGAGGTTAAATCAGGATTTGTGCGAAACAACTTTACATGTACTTATTCTGTGTACATACATAGATATTTCTCTCCCAGAATAAAAGAAACAGCAACTATATAATAAGGCCATAGATATTTATAACAGAAATAGGATATCACATAATCATTTGAAGATAATACTTAAATTAGATTTGCACTGTCCCTGGTAGAAATCATGTGAACTTGCTGATGCAGGCTGTGCTAGTTTCAGTGTTTGTATCCATTTCTACCAATTCTATAATCCTAGGCTTTTATTTGAGATATATAACTTGGGTTTTAATAGCTTAAAAGAAAAAGTGCACATGATATCCAAATATCAGACTTCTTATTTGTCCCAGCTGGTGGGTCATTTCCCAACAACTTTTCCCATATTCACCACCAAGAACTGTAGTAGAAAAGAACAAGAAACTAAGGAAAGCACACATTACTGAAATAAGAAATATGATCTGTAAATGTAACAATGGAAGATAATAGGAAAATCCCAGAAAGTTCGGATATTAAAATGTGTGTGTAATAAATAAACTTATAGCTATAAGGCCCATGGCTTCCATGTTAGTTAGTGATTGAGACTGGCCCATGAGATACCAAAAACATAAAGAAAAGATGATGTGACAATGTAAAAGTATTTAACTATAAAACAAGACCCTGCATTTTGATTGTATTTGCCTTTTATCTGGTGTTAAGATGGTGATATTAGCTGGCAGTTAATATGCTGTCTTACATTTCCCATTTCATTATGTTTCTTTCACAATTTTTGTTTGCATATTTTACTTGTCCAACATTCAAAAATAGAGAAATTGCTCTCTCAAGAGACAAAAAAACAAAGAACTGAGACATTTTAGAAATCTAATCAGGTGAGAAGGTTTTAGTTTCAGGAATCCATAGCATCATTTTAAGAAGTGTAGAGCACAGATTCCCAAAAATGGCTGTAAAGACAATTTCATTTTAATCATCCAGCTGTGCTTGCTAAAAAGAGATTCTTGGGCACTCCATCAAATGTACTGAATCACTATCACAGTGGGTAGAGTCTACTTCTTGCCATTTACAAGCATTGCAACACGATTTCCATCATACTAAAATGTGGTAGAGAAATAATAAATTTAAATTAGCATATCTGAAGAAAAGATGTCAATATAAAGACATTGATCTAAGACCCATTAAACAAGAATTTGTTAATATTTCCTAGCATTGTTAGTGTGATGAGTGAAAAAGACCAATATGCATATTTCTATCAGGCATATTTTGGAATAGTAATAAATCATTATTATATTATCATTTATATTCCTTAAACTGTCTAAGGTCTATCTTGCTAAAAGCAACTAATTATTAATTGGCTTCTTGTTTGGTAGATACAGGAAAGGTGACATTCTACTTGTTAAAAATGTAAAAATATGGTACTATAAAAGTATATTGCTTATTCTAGTCAAGGTGTTGGCAAAATTTTTCTGTAAATGGCCAGATAATAAATATTTTAGCCTTTGTGGGCCTTAAAGTCTCTTTCACAACTATTGAACTCTGCTGAATATGAAAGAACACATATAAAATATGCCAAGTTTCAAGGCTATATTTCAGTAAGACTTTGTTTATGGGTAATGAAATTTGAATTTGATATAGTTGTCAAAATATCATTCTTTTGGCTTTTTTCTATTTAAAAATGTAAAAAGCATTCTTATTTTGTGTCATATAAAGTATGCAGTGGGCCATGTTTGGCTTAGGGAATATAAATTGTCATTCCCCATTGTAATTTTATGAATGAGTATCTATTTTGAATATGGCTTCTTAAAGTAGCATTAACAAGAATCTCTTCTCAAATGATCAGACTGCTTTGGTTTCCTGACACCTTACTGAATTTCTTGACTTCACTTTGAAATAAAGATTCTGAACGATCAAGATAAACCTAGACCCAATTGCTTCTGGGCAGAGGAGACTGTCAATTTACAAGTCTTTTACTCTCTTATTCCCTTTAAATTCGGCTTCTTGAACTCAAAGAAATAAAAGTTTCTGACAATGTTTTAAAGTTATTGTTCATTTTTCAGGGGATGTTTAATATGTGCAAAGATTTTACTTAGGTTCACACTGTAAGAATCAGGGATACCTTGAGTAACATTAGAGAAGAAAAGGAATTACTATTTTGAAACCAGTAGATGGGAGATCTGATTCTAGCTTTATAATCCTTGAGTTTTGTGATATTAGGCAATTTATATAAACTAAGTCTTAATTTTATCTTTATAAAATGGTGCTAATATTGGTGAATGTTAATAATAAGCTTACAATGTATGCTATCATGAAGACTAGTTTCAATAATCTACATGAAAGATTTCTTCTAAAGAAATATTTAATGAAAACATTATAAAGAAATTTTCCACTTGTAAAGAAATCTTCCAAGAAATGCAAAAAAATGCATTTCATATTTTAGTTCATGGCCTAATTTCCTATCAGTTCACTGATATTAGAAATCTATAAGTGGTCTTAAGTTCCCCCTTTTATTTCTGTACCACATATAATCAATTTTAAAGTTCTACTGTATCTACTTCCAACATATCTCTAAATTATATACCTAAATCCATTGATTCATCAGTTATGGCTTCAAGGAGACAATAGTAATGTAGAGTAAGAAATAAATAACTTGGCAATTAAAGTGCAGTGTATATATGCTTGTTTAATAATTTGCTTAGCATTATATGGGAATGCATAATCAAATCAATTAACCAATATGGCTGGAGAGGAAAGGAATGAGTTATATGAATTTTTCAAAATTAAATAACACCCAAACTGCATCATGAAAGATAATCACAACTTCAGTGCAATCATAAAAATGACTATCATGGTCAAGTTCATGTGTCAACTTGGCCAGGTGGTGGTGCCCAGTTGTCTGGTCAGGGGAGCACTGGCCTGTCTGTTACTATGAGGACATTTCATGGATGTAAATCATGATTATATTGGCAGCATCCACAGCAGATTGCATTTGTAATCAGCTAACGGAAGTGTCTTCTGCAATAAGTGAAGCTTAATCTAATCACTTTTAAGGAGGATTCAGAAGAGACAGTCATTCTTTCTGCTTCAGCCAACCAGCCTCTCCTGAGGGTTCATTGAGGACATTCATCAGAGCTGCCAGCTTGCAGCCTGCCCTACAAACCTTGGACTCTACATCCCCACAGTTACATGAGACATGTTTATAAATTTTATATTTATGAATATCTCCTACTGATTCTGCTTCTATAGAGAACCCTAGCTAATGTGTGACTTAATTTTGGCCAAGTTGACTACCGGACTTAACTACCACGAAGCAGAGAGGTGCCCAGCTCAATTGGCAACCCTCACTCAGAGAATTAAGACCCCAGGGGCTAAGCCCTAAGCTTAGGAAAGATAGGAAAAAATACAGAGGCTCTGGACTTAAGGCTAGGTGCTTCAACAAAAGGAAAATCACAATGATTTTTTTTCTGTACTCTCTAAATATCAAGAGTAGATGAAGAGTCCCTAGAAGGAACCAGACAGAAAGAACCTGGAAGGAACTATACAAAAATAACACCTGGTTTTATAATATTTTCATCATGATGATCATAACTGGGAAATATAATATATTGAACAAAAAGAATATTTCAGCCTAGAAAAATTAAGGCTCACCATTGATTTTTGAAAGTGTCTATGGAAAACATGCATACTTGTTGTGATCATTAGAAAAAAGTGACAAAAATGGCAGCATAAGGAGGTATGGAATGTACTTAGTTCTCTAGATCAAATAGTATATAGCCAGGAAGTGTGTGCAACAACTCTTTGGGGGATTTCTGTGACTGGACACACATAGTATACCTGTCTGGAATGAGTGGAAGGGAGAAGACATGGCACAGGACTTTAAGCAATGCTCCAGGACTCCAGAGGCCGCCACCCCTCCACCACTGAAACAGCAGGTCCAGTTGGCAAAGAAGCAGTCTGTGGTAAGAGCAAGGGAGGGCTGCTCAGCCAACTCCAATTGCAGTTTTAATTAACACATTTGGAAGGCTGAATCAAATCTCCAAGACAAACCAAGAACAAGCAGGAGAAGAATCTTGAGGTTTCTCCTGGCAGACAGGAGGTGAGGCTGACTAATAACGTGAAGGACATAATTTCCCTAAAGGGCTTATTTTACCCAAGAAGAGAGGGGTGTTTTAGTCTGCCAAAGCTGCCAGAATGCAACACACCAGAGATGGATTGGCTTTTAATAAAAAGGGATTTATATAGTTAAATATTTATAGTTCTTCAGACGAAAGATAGCTAACTTTCATCTAAAGTTCTCCATTACATGGGAAGACACACAGCAATGTCTGTTGGCCTTCTCTCCTCATTTCTGCATTCAAATGGCCTTTCCCAGGGCAATTCCTTCTGCATCTCCAAGCATCTGGGCTGAGCTGTGAGTGCAGAGATGAGATATGCCGAACTGCTTGGGATGTGCTGCATTGAGTTCTCTTCTGACTTCTCTCTTTTATGCCTCCAGCTAATTAAATTAAATATCACTCATTGTGAAAGGTACTCCCCTTAGCTGACTGCAGATGTAATCAGACATAGATGAGTTTCACATGCTCATTAGCAACAGAACTAGGCACCGTTACCTACCGGACTTAACTGCCATGAAGGGGAAGGGTGCCCAGCTCAAGCGGCAACCCTCACTCAGAGAATTAAGACCCCAGGGGCTAAGCCCTAAGCCTATCTTCTACCCTAGCCTCTGTCTCAACCATACCCCAGGTACAGGGCCTGCTTAGAATTAAGGGCACCACATCACTTTACACTGTTGGGGAGCTGTGGGCTGATAATCACTACCTCCTGGGAAAGATAGGAAAAAATACAGAGACCGGACACTACACAGGAACTTCTGACTACCTGCTGGGTCTCCTCACCAGTGAAACTTGATACTGATTACAAACTCCTCCAACACCTGGTTCTGTCTTGTCTGGGAAAATCTCATTGGGGTTGATCATATCTGGGGAGACCATTCTAAAAAGAGTTTCTATTTAGTCAAGGAAAGAACCAGAAAAAAAGAGCTGAAAAATTCTGAACACTTAAATAGAAACTATGCTAGAGGTCTATGTTAGTTGAATTGAGTGAAGAAAAAAAGATACCCAACAAGAAAACCCTTGGTAAAAGAGTGAAAATGACCTCCAAAATAAACCAATTGAGGAAACAAGATGCTGAGATGCCACCAAAACATTATGAGACACATTAGGAAAAATGAAGATATGGCCCAGGTAACACTTTAAATGAGATACAGAAGTTGAAACAGCTAACTAATATTCAAACAAACATGTTAAATCAATGCAAAGGTCAAATCAATGAGTTGAAGATAGATATGGCAAAAGAGATAAAGGATATAAAGAAGACATTGGGTAAACATAAAGAAGAACTTGAAATTTTGAAAAAAAAAAGGCAAAATTATGGGAATGAAAGCCACAATAGGAGAGATGAAAAACATAATGGAGAGTTACAACAGCAGGTATGAAGAAGCAGAAGAAAGTATTAGTGAACTAGGGGACAAGACATCTGAAATACTACATGTAAAAGATCAGATAGGGAAAAGAATGGAAAAATATAAGGATTATCTCAGGGAATTAAATGACAACATGGTGCACATGATTTACATGTTATGGGTGCCCCAGAAGGAGAAGAGAAAGGAAAATGGACAGAAAGAAAAATAGGGGACATAATCACTGAAAATTTCTCATCTCTTATGAAAGACATAAAATTAAGGATCCAAGAAGCACAGCATACCCTGAACAAAATATATCCACATACACCTACTCCAAACCAAATACTAATCAGATTTTCAATTGTTAAAGGCAAATAATTTTGAATGTAGCAAGAAAAAAGAAATCCATCACTTACAAGGGAAGCTTGATGAGACAGTGTGTAGTTTTCTCAGCAGAAACCGTAGAGGTGAGAAAGGAAGGCCGTGATATATTTAAGGTACTGAAAGAGAAAAACTGCCAACCAAAAATTCTATTACCAGCAAAACTGTCCTTCAAAAATGAAGGAGAGTTTAAAATACTTTCAGACAAACAGTCACTGAGAGAGTTTGTGAGTGAGACTGGCTGTAAAGGAAATACTAAAACAAACAAACAAAAAAACAAAAAAACAAAGAGAGCACTACAGGTAGATTGGACAAGGCAGGAGAGAGAGGTATGGAGAATAATGTAGAAATGAAATCTATAAATAAAGGTAAAAAAGAAAAAAAGAGATATGACATATATGTCAGTTTGAATTTGTTAAGTACCTAAGAAAAGCCATGTTTTAATCCTGATCTAATCTTGTGGGAGCAGATATTACTTTTAGTCCTAATTAAATGCTGTAGGGTGGAAACTTTAGATTACATAATCCTCAGGGCTTGTGGCATGCCCAATTATGGGTGTGACATTTTTATTAGATGGAGACATGACTCCATTTATTCCAGGTGGGTCTTGATTAGCTTACTGAAGTCCTTAAAAAGAGAAACTATTTTAGAGAGACAGCTCAGAGCTGACATAGATACCAAGACTTGGAGAACAGAGCCAGCAGAGCTAACACAAGATCTGAGCCTTTGGATATGCAAAGCCCAGCAGATGTTGCCATGTGCCTTCCCAAGAGATGCTAAGCAAACAAGAACCAAGTGCTGTGTTCCAGTGGAGCTAAGTGAAGGTCCACAGATGTGTAGAGAGGAAAGCATAAGAAACAGTGGCTGAAAACAATGGAGCCCTGGAGCAAGGGAATAGCAGATGCAACTGCATCACTTCCCAGCTCAGTGGCAGAATTCTTGCATGCCATGCTGGAGACGCAGTTTCAATTCTCTGTGCCTGCCCATGTATTAAAAAAAAAAAAAAGAAAATTACAGACCAATTTCACACTACCTGACTTTAAAGCATATTGTAAAGCTACAGTGGTGAAAACAGCATAGTAGTGGCATAACGATAGACATACTGACCATTGATTGGAATAAAACTCAATGTCCAAAAATAGACTTATCTACAGACAATTGATCTTTGATAAGACAGTCAAGTCAACTCAACTGGGACAGAGCAGCCTGTTCAATAAATGGAGTTTGGTGAACTGGAAAGAGAATGAAAGAGGACCCCTATCTCACATCCTATGCAAAAATTAACTCAAAATAAATCAAAGACTATGAAGCTAAGACCAAAAAACTTTTAGAAGAAAATGCAGGGAAATATCTTATAGACCTTGTGGTAGGAGGTGCTTTCCTAAGTCATATACCCAAGCCTGAGCAATAAAAAAAGGAATAGCAAAATGGGATTTCTTCAAAATTAAACATCATTGTGCATAAAAAGACCTTATCAGTAAAGTAAAAAGACAGCCTATGCAATGGGAGGCAATATTTGGAAACTGAATATCAGATAAAGGTTCGAGATCCAGAATATATAAAGAGATTCTACAACTGAACAATAAAAAGACAAAACACTCCAATTTAAAAATGGGCAAAAGACATGGATGTACACTTTTCCTAGGAAGAGGTACAAATCCCTCAAAACATATGAAAAGATGCTCCTGCTCACTGGCTATTAGGGAAATGAGAATCAAAACCACAATAAGATATCATCTCACATCTACTAGAATTTCCATTGTCATAAAAATACAGGAAAAAATAAAACTACAAGTGCCACAGAGGATGTGGAGAAAAAGGCACACTTATTCTCTGTTGATGGGAATGTAGGATGGTGCAACTGCTCCAGAAGGCAGTTAAATTATTCCATAGGAAGCTAAGATAGAATTGTCATGTGATTCAGCAATCCCATGACTAGGTATATATTCAGAGGAATTGAAGGCAAAGATATGAATGGACATTTTCACACAGATGTTAATGGTGGCATTATTCATGATTGTCAAGTGATGGAAACAGTCCAAATATCCATCAATGGATGAGTGGCTACAACCTGTGATAAATACATATGATGGAATATCATGCAGCTGTAAGACAGTATAAAACCATGAAGCATTTAGCAAAGTGGATGAACTCTGAGGACATTACACTCAGAGAAATTAGTCAGAAGCAAAAGGACAAATACCATATGGTCTCACTAATATGAACTAATATTAATGAGAGAAATTTGAGAGTTAAAATTAGAACACAGGTTATCAGGAGATGGAAAAACGATAGAGATTGGGCTTTTGATGCTGAAGGAGTAGAGAATGTTTCACAAGACTGATTATTAAGATTCAGAAGGGGATGTCACAATATTAGCTCATGGTAGCACAATATTGTAAGTGCATTGAACAAAGCTGAGTGTGGCTATGTTTGAGGGAAGAAGACCAGTGGCATGTATGACACCAGAAGGAAAGATAAAATATAAACACTGGGATGGTATAACTTATAAATTCCTAGAATGGACAATGACAGTGATAAGATATACAAATATATGAATGTTTTTACATGAGGGAGAACAAATGAATGTCAACACTGCAAGGTGTTGAAAATGGGATGTTATTTGGGAAACAATGCAAACAGTGTCTATAGTTAACAGTAACATTGTAATATGCTTCCATTGACTGTAACAAAGGCATTATGTCAAAGCTAAATGTTAATAAAAAAGGAATATTAGGGAAAGGTATGGGATTCTTTTGACAAAAAGGGAAATGCCCTTGTTCTGACTTAAAACTGTTATGCACCCCAGAAAAGTCATGTTCGATAAATCCTAATCCAATCTTGTGAGGACAGATCTATTGGTAGCTTGGGTGGGACCTTTTCATTTGTTTGTTTTCATGGAGATGTGACCCACCCAATTTGGGATGGAAACTTTTCGTTACTTGGAGATGTGACACTGCCCATTCAAGGTGGGTCTTAATTTATTTACTGGACTCCTTAAAAAAGCTGACATAGAGAACTGAGAGCTGACACAAAGAACAGAAAGCTATCACCAAGACACAGACATTTGGAGATGCTGAAGTAAGAGATGAAACCTTGAACTTGCCCCAGAGAAGCTAAGTAAGGACTCACAGATGCTTAGAGAGGAACCCACTGGAATCAGACCTGAAAGCAAAGTAACCTGGGACTGAAGGATCAGGAGGTGCCAACCAAGTGCCTTCCAAGCTGACAGAGAAGCCATGGATATGACTGGCCTCTCTTGAGTGAACGTATCCTCTGTGGATGCCTGAATTTGGACATTTTCATGGCCTTAGAATTGTAACTTATAACTTAATAAATCCATTTTGTAAGCTAATTCTGGGGCATCATTAGCAAATCAAAACAGATTTTTGTACTAGAGAAGTGGAATGCTGCTGGGTTTGCAGATATCAAGCATGTTGGAAAAGCTTTTTACATGGATAAGGAAAAAGTCCGGGAAGAATTGTGAGGAAGTGAGTAGGAAAGGTCTGGATTACTTTAAAGATATTGTTGGTAGAAATATGGGTGCTAAAGGTTCTTTCAATAAGGCCTTAGACAGAAATAATGAAAGCGTCATTGCAAACTGGAAGAAAGGTGATCATTGTTTTAAAGTGGCAGAGAATTTAACAAAATTGAATCCTTGTGTTGGATGGAAGGTAGAACTTGAAAGCAATCATCTTGCATATCTAACTGAGGAATTTTCCAAATTAAATATGGAAAATACAGCCTGACTTCTTATGCCAGGTTATAGTAAAATGCTACAGGGAAAGGATAAGCTGAGAACTGAACTCTTGGACACAAAGAAATCAGAAAATGATAGTTTAGAAAAGTCTTAGCTTCTTGAAAATTACACTCCAGAGAATATCGTACCATGTGAGGATTTAACCAAACATGGAACAAGTCAGCCATTACAGGAAAAGCCAAGGCTGGGGACGGAGTTATGCAGAAAGGATTTGTGGAATGCCCCATTGTCTGAGGGTTGTGACCCCTGAATACTTCATGGAAAACCAACAAGAGTGTTGTGGGGTCTACATAAATGGAACGACTGCTTGCTTGGATTTAAAAGGGACAGGAAAAGGACAAATTGAAGGAAAGATGACTTCAAAAGCAGGACCGTGGAAGCTAAGGTGTGGAGCCAGGAAATCTCAGGCCAGGAGAGCAGATCTACCTATGCTTGTTGAAGGGGTGAGTTTGCCCCAGAAGTAGTGGGAAGATCTTCTGTCTCATTGTTCAGGAAAAGTTTTGCCTCCACAGGCCTCAGAGAGGTCATACCACATTTCCCCACTGTTCTGAAGGGGTTGAGCTTGTAACCCAAGAGCAGAGAGTCTGATTCTGCTCCAATACTTGGATAGTGTAGAGCTGAGAACAAGGTAGTCTTCCTGATGTTTGGATATGTTAAAACACTCAGCCAAGTGTGGGAAAGGCCACAGAATAAACCCCTGAAATGTGTGGGACTGCTGCTCTCTCAAATCCCAAGGATAAATGATTTTCAGACCTTAAAATCTAATGGAGTTTTCCCTGCTGGTTTTCAGAACTGTTTGGGTCCCACAATTCCTGTTTTTCTTTCAATTTCATTCTATGGAAATGGAAATGTTTATCCTATGACTATCCCTCCTTTGTATATTGGCAGCTGATAACTTGTTCTGAGTTTCACAGAATAAGCCAGGGGAGAATTTTGCCTTAGGACAGACCCTACCTGTAATGACTATAATGAGATTTTGTGCTATTTTTGAGTTGATACTGTATTTGTATTGTTACTGAAATGGTTTAAGGCTTTTGTGATATTGTGACGGAATGAATGTATTTTGTACATGGAAAGAACATGCTTTTAGGGGTCTGGAGGGTGTAATGTACTGACTTGAAACTGTTATGTACCCCAGGAAAGCCATGTTATTTTAATCCTAATCCAATCTTGTGGTAGAAGACCTATTACTTGGATGGGACCTTTTGATTAGGTTATTTCCATGGAGAAGCAACCCACCCATGATGAGTGGGACCTTTTCATTAGCTGGAGATGTGATCCCACCCATAATTTGTTTACTGGAGTCCTTAAAAGAACCAAAACAGAGAACAGAGGGATTACACCAAGATTCTAAGTTAAGAAATTAAACTGAGAGAAGATAAGTGAGGACCCACAGATACTTTGGGAGAAAGCCACAGGAATCAGGAGCTGAAAGTAGTGCAACCTGGGAGTGAAGGATGAGGAGATGGCAGTCCTGTACCTTCTCAGCTGACAGAGAGATCCTGCATGTGATCTATCTTGCTTGAGTCAAACTATCTTGTTGTTGATGCCTTAATTTGGACAATTTCCATGTCTTAGAATTGTAACTTGTAACTAATAAATCCCCTTTGTAAAAGCCAGTCCATTTTTGGAATATTGTACCCCATCAGGTTTAATAAACCAAAATGGTCCTCATATAGGTTGTGGTGGTAAAGGTATACAGGGAACCATTGGTTTTTTAATTTAGATTGGATTGTATGTTGTGTGAATAAAACTGCTTAGAAACAAACAGAGAGATACAAGTGCTAGAGGAAATGTCTTGAGAGAGATGTACCTACTCACTGTTGGTAGGGAAGTAGAGTGGTGCAGTCCCTCTGTAGGGCAGTGTGGTGGCTACACAGAAGGCTAGGGGTGGGGTTTCCATATGATCCTGCAACCCCATAGTTAGGTGTGTGCTTGGAGGAACTGAGAGTGGGCAACAGATAGACATCTTCATACTAGTGTTTATGGCAGAGCACTGACAGGAATGGACAATTGTACACTGGTGCTTATGGCAGCAGTGTTCTTGATTTGCATTGGCTGACTGTGGCCTAAGGGTAAATTGGCTGAGGAATGGAATGGGAAACTGTGGTGTATACGTACAATGGACTATTGAGCAGCTGCAAGAGGGAATGAAATTGTTAGTCATGCAACTAGGTAAATGAAACTTGAAGACAGTATGCTGAATGAAATAAACCAGAAGTGAAAAGACAAATATTATAATGCCTCTAACCATAAGGTGCAAATTCTGAGAATTGAATGTGAGAGCATAGGTTATCAGTGGAAGATCTATTGTAAAGTTTCCTACACTGTAAGCTCTTACAGAAGTCACATCTGTTCCTGAGTTGTAATTGTTAATTCTAAATTCTAAGATGCTGAGTTCTTTGTGTGTAATCTGGTCATTCCCTGCAACTTTGGGTATTGGTGTGATACTTGAGACTCAGAGCTAGAAGTTTGCAGCTATGAAAGTCAGCATTACCCCAAACAGCAACTGATATAAGCACTGAGAAAGTGATCAGACTTCAATTAGAGATACAAATGAAGACAATCTGGTTAGGAATAAGGTAAATCAGACTAAAGAGTAAAGGATGATATTGACTGTATTTTAAAACTTCAGCTTTAAAGAAATTTGTGTGAGACCAAAGGAAGAGATGTTTATTTAGTGCAAAATTAAACTTCCTCACCTGAGGAAGACCTGATAGTCTCACCAGCATTGGGGAATATCAATTTAATAGGCTAAGCCTTGGGGCTTTCCCTTATGAACTGTATTATTGCAAAGGCATAGCCAAGACTTCTTAAGACTATGCCTAAGAGTAACCTCTGTAGCATCTCTTTTGTTGCTCAGATGTGGCTTCTCCCTCTAAGCCAACTCCACAGGTAAACTCACTGCCCCCCTCCCTATGTAAGAAATGAGATTTGCCAAAGGTGTAAATCTCCCTGGCAATGTGGGGCATGATTCCAGGGGACAGCCTGGCCCTGGCATCATGGGAATGACAAAGGTTTCTTGACCAAAAGGGGAAAGAGAAATCAAACAAGATAAAGTTTCAGTGGCTGAGAGATTTCAAATAGAATCAAGAGGTCTTTATGGAGGTTATTCTTTTACATTATTGAAATATCCCTTGTCATTTTTTTGATGTATTGGACTACATAGAGGAAAATATCTGAAACTGTTAAACTATAATCCTATAGCCTTGATACTTGAAGATGATTGCATAATTATATAGCTTTTGCAGTGTGACTGGGTGATTGTGTAAACCTTGCGACCGATGCTCTCATCTCTCCATACACTGGATGAATAGGAAAAAAAGTACAAAAAATAAATAAATAATAGGGCAGTATGGGTATGGGATGTTTTAGATGTTCTTTCTTACTTTAATTTTTATTTATTTTGGAATAAAGAAAACGTTCATAAATCAGTCGTGATGTTGAATAGAAAGCTGTATGATGATGCTGTGATGCACTGATTGTGTATTTTGGATGATTATATGTTATATGACTATATAATATATCTCAATAAATTTGCATTAAAAAGAGTGAAAGAAAGACACATAACATAAACTTAGGGATGGCGTTGAGCCAATTTTAAATTTTGATATTGGAAGAGGGAACATGTCTCAAAAGAAATGGGGAGCTCTTAAAAATACATTTCTCTCTCTCTCTCTCTCTCTCTCTCTCTCTCTCTCTCTCTCTGTCTCTATGGAAAAAAAAAAGAAGGTGCCTCAAGCAATGGTATGAGAAACCAGGGCGCTCTCCAACAAGTACAACTTTTAAAAAAATAAACAAAATGTATAAATGATGGAAATAAGAACATGTAACCAAAGACAAATATAAATGAGAAGCATAAGCCTTAGAAGAACTGAGGGTTACAAAAAGTTAAAGGATAAGAAAAAAAAAAAGTTTTTTAATCCAAATTCAGGCAAATACATTGCACAAAAAGGAATAGAACTACTTTTCAGAACAATATTCCAGATTTAATGAACGATAAAGGAAAGGCAAAACAACCATTAAATAATAATATGCCTATCTGTCATTATTGTTACCTGAATAAGAATGATGGAAAATTAATAGAACAAGTCCCAGAGGTGAGAATAATTGCTTAATGAACACCATTATACCGTATAGCTCTAATGCCATGATCTAAATTGATTATATTAAGCAAAACTGAGAAGATAAGTGAAATGAAATATAATTTCAAATACTATATTCTTAATCAGCATATCACCTTTTCTGTAACAGCATTGTCTAGTAAATGTACGAAGAAGAAATTCCACAACAAACCATAGTGTAGACAGTGATTAGATATATGTAACAAGACCATTCTTGTAAATGTTTGAACTTTGATTTGAATGAGGGTTGCTCTTTGTTCCCCTCAAAACCAAATATCTTATATTTTGCACAGAAATTGTCAAGTGTCTGACTATGTTTCACATCAGGTCACTTTTCTGGGTTCCCTGGTTCCAACTGATGTAACTATATTGTGTTCACATTCTTCAGGTAAATCATCTCACCTTGGCGATCATCATCAACATCTGATATATTTATGAAGGATTTGTATATTTGAAGACTATGAT